>JAODAL010028709.1:0-52875 GCA_025379985.1 Phyllomedusa bahiana | reverse complement strand
AGGGATTGTTTTAAAATTTTAAAAACACATATGGGAATTAAAATGTTATTTTTTTAATTGGGTTTCATTAGATGCCGTGATGCTTATATGTGATATACCCTACGTTTCCTTTTACATCACAATGGATCGAACATGCTTTTATAGATCAGATTTTTTAAGATTATTGAGTTTATTTAAAATGAAAAAATCCAAAGCACTTTCCTTTAGAATCACAGAAGGGTTTTGTTTTCTATATTCTCCTTGTTTTCTGGTCTAGATCACACATGTTATCTTTAAATTTATTTATTAAGGTTGTCTCTGTTAGGAAAAAAAAAAAAGATAATTTCCAATATTTTATTAAATGTTCAAAAAATTAAATATATGATTTGCATTATCTTATACTAATGTATGAAACATCATATGTGTAATATGCAGTGTGCAACATATTGTTGACACTTAAAGCTGTTAAATTCTGCAAAAACAATATTTAAATTAATTTAAAGCTGACATTACATGTCCTTTTTGATTTGGGTTTTATGCTTTTGTACTGCACTGTTTTTTTCTTACTGTAATTTGTTTATAAGGATAAATGAATAACCTTAATCTCAAAGGAAAGTTACATCTGTGCCTCCAATCTGTTACACTGAGAAAGTGTGGAATATCGGGCTAAGTCATAGACTAGGGATAAAACATTATACAGATCTCTCTACCTTTGTTGAAATTAAGGAAAGTGAGAGTATCACAGGAAAGCTAAGCTACAGGTAAAATATATCTATATGGTTATCTTATATTGAAAGATTACAGTAGAAGGTGGGGGGAGTTCTTCCTGGCTATATAAGGGTTGTACTTTAACAGCATTCTATCCAGACTTTATCCTGTCATTCTGCAAAACTATAGAGACATTAACTAGATAGTATCCTTTGCATCAAAGAAATATGGCTATGGTTAAAATCAACCAAATTCCTTTTCCTGCTTGAATACTTCACATGCAAACAGAGCCAACATAGGGCCAAGTTTGGGGTGATTCTTGAGGCACCAGAGTTTGCTCCTGATGATGAGGCAAAGCAATGAATGACAAATTTTTTAGCAATACCACTTGTTAGGTCACCCTCAGTGTAAAACAGAGAGAAGTATTTGTAGCCCTCATCATTTGCAGCAACAGAATGGAGAGAACTGCGCAAATACAACCTACTATCCATACTGTTCATAGATTTTCAGGAACTCCTTCTCACGATACCATGGGAGGTGCGACCCATCCGATATCCTATTGATATTTCATAAATATCTCAGATGGGTGGTTATTTCAATTTAGTCAGTGTTTTATAAAAAATAAATACTTTTATGATCCCCACCACTATTGTTTACCACTTCCTGGTCCTGTTTTGATACATAGAAAACGGTACTCAGGCACTTCTGGCTGAGGCAGGTTATTTGGAGTGAAATTTTTTGCATGTGGAAATAAAAATAGGAGGTCATTAACATCTATGACATGGTAACCATCATAATGTTATCAGTAGAGGATTGGAAAAACAAGTAATTTTTTTTTTTTTCTTTTCCTTTTGATTTCTTAATAGTGAATTTTTTTTTTCCTGGAAAACTCCTTCATATTGTAGTTTACACTACTGCCACACTCTGATCACAATTTTTATCCTTGTCATTGAGGTGTTGCGTGGATTGAAATCACCATTTTAGAAAAGTTCACAAATCTTAACACATATCCTGTATGTCACCATAGAAGCCAGTTAGGATTTCAACATTAATGTGGGTGGTAATTTTGTCATAACAAAGTCTCGATATACCTTTAATGGAGTATTCTCACCTCAGATGTTTATGGCAGGTTAATTGGACATGCCAAAAGATATGAAAGTGACTTCTGAGACCTGCACTTATCTCAATAGCACAATCCTCCCCCTCATCTTAATCTGTGTTATGGCTGCACAGAACAGAGTGGGGACTGCATATTCAAGACTCTCTCTATTCTCTTCAAAGGGAGTTCTGAGTACTACCAAATGTGTGTGCTAAGGTGTACTCAGAAACTACAATTGAAATTAATGGAAAGAAAAACACGTGTGGCCATCTCTCTGTTCTGTGCAGCCATGGCACTGTTGAGGACTAGGGATCTGTATTGAGATCACCTTGTCGTGGTAGGTGAGGATTTACAGTTTTGATCAAAAATGTACACTAAGAACCTCAAAATGTTGATGTATTCCAAAGTAGCAGAAATGTTTTTTGGAAAAAAAAATCCTACATTCCCTTTGACTGTTTTTTTAGTGCTTGGATAGTGCTGCTGATATTGTGTTGTTTTTTGCAGTGCTTTTTGCTGCCACGCCAGCATGTACCTATTCTCATTTTTTTTTAAATTGCCTTTGCTGTGCTGACCAACTTTTGTTTTTTGGACTGTTTGCATCTGGGAGTGGCTGGCCCCCATTTTGGTTGTGCACTCCGCCCATCTATGCACAGACTGTTATTAACCAAAGCAGTTTATAGATTGGATCTACTCTCCCTGAAAACATGGAGGTCTGAACAGACACCAAGGGTGACATGTATGAACAGGGCTGCGCCTGTTTTCTGGTGTACTTTGAGCACTCCAATCTTTGGCGTGATAAGTCCTTTGGTAATGCGACAAAGACACCGGCAACTAATCGGTGACCTCGGCAATTGGGGCCACAACATCATCAGAGATCCATGCCTGATTCATCTTGATGAAAGTCAAACGATCCACATTATCTGTGGAAAGTCGGATGCGTTTGTCTGTAATGACTCCTCCAGCTGTGCTGAAGGTCCGCTCAGATATGACGCTGGCTGCTGGGCAGGACAACACCTCTATGTCGTGGCGAGCGAGCTCGGGCCATTCGTCCATTTTGGATACCCAGAAGTCTATTGGGTCCGGTACACATACAAAAACATCGGTGTTGAGACGCAGATAGGTTGCACCATGATCTTAAGCTGGTCTCTGTGTGTTGGATGTGTGCCCTGCATTGCATGCGTTGGTGAGGTGGTAAATAAAGATTGCCAGAGGTCACCCATTAGGCTTCTGCCACCTTGCCTGCTGGCTGCTGTTTGCCGCTACGTCTACTGGCGCTCTACTGCTGTCATGTCGCTGATGATGTTCCACCGGGGACATTTGAAGAACGTGAAGCAGACCGAAACAGATGTCTCCAGTTGATCAATCAGCAAGTTCTCCATTTCCTGCATTTTACTCTCTATTTTGGGTGGGTGGAAGGAAAGTGCTGAGTTTTGTTTTGTACCAGGATCCAGGAGGGTGGCCACCCAATAACTGTTGTTCATTTTGATGGCCTTAATGTGAGGATCATTTTGGGAGGAAATGGAGCATCCAAGCACTCATGTGAGAGATGGACCTTGATTTCCAAGCCTCTGGGTCGAGGGGCACTAGCAAACTGAACTGCCTCAATTTCCTCCTCCGCCTCAAATTCGCCCCAACCCTTTCCAAGGCAGGGACATCGGTAACATCGGTGTCTAGGAATACCTCCTCCTCCTCCGCTGCCTCTGGTACAGCTTCAACACAGCCCTGAACTTGCCTGAGATGATGCACACCTGAGAGCTGAGTGCCACCTTGCACTAGCTCTGGACCCCCGAACCACTGCCTAATGAAGACCGATGAAATTGTGAAACTGTCGGGCCTTGTGGTTTGACGGAGAGGAAAGGCTCCGTGTCCGTCACCTCCCTCCGTCGCTGGCGGGACCTGTTTAGAGTGTCCAAGATCGTTCCAGAACTAAGATCACCACAATGCTCATGCGGGACAAGGGCATTGTCCGCACTGACCATTTTGGTGGTTTCCCTTCCCAAAACTGGCAAGAGGGTTTGCAGAGCTCTTTTCACCTCCCTGCACTCTTGGTGGTTCAACACCCCGAGGTCCGTACCGCTGCTTGTCAGGCCATGTGTACTTCGTATGCGTAATGGGCATTGCGCTGCTCCACAATCTCTGGGGCATGTGGAGGGTGGAATTCCAGCGTGTTGCCACGTCAACAATGAGACGGTTGACGGGGAGGCCGAGCTGACGCGGCACCCCAGCCAGGCGGGACGAAGCAGGGTGCGAACGGCGGAAGTGCGAACTCAGACCTCGAGCCTTCTTCAGCAGGCAGTCCAGACCCGGGTAGCTCTTTAGAAATTTCTGGACGACCAGGTTCATGACATGGGCCAGGCAAGGGATGTGCTCCAGCCTACTGATCTTAAGGGCGACCAGCAGATTTCGCCCGTTATCGCATACCACCTTGCCTTGCACAAGGGTCTCGTCACCCTGCCAGCGCTCGGTTCGTGTGGAGAGCCGTCCACAGCTCCTGACCTGTGTGTGGACGGTCTCCAAGACAGATTAATTTCAAACGGCTTGGTTTCTCTTTGGGGACGTGATGCCACCAGGGACCTTGGGGGAAAGAGCCCCGCACCATCCCTGTGGTTTTGAAGAGCATGCGCCGAGCCTGAGAGCACCGTCACCCCCGAGACATCCACCCCGCTCACCCAGTGAGCTGTCACAGAGATATAGCGGGCCTGGCCGTGCTTACTAGTCCATGTGTCGGGGGTTGAGATGGACTTTTCCGGCACAGATGCAGACAACCGCGCTTGAAATTTTTAGATGAACGTGGCTGGCCAGGGCAGGGACGGCTTTTTGGCAAAGAAATGCCTGCTCGGCATCTGGTATTGGGGGCAGGCGAGGGCCATGACGTGGCGGAACCCATCTGGGTCCACCGACGGAAAGGCAACATTTCCAAGGCCAAATGCCTGGCAATGCCGACATTCAGGCTTTTGGCTTTGGGATGGTTTGGGTTAAAGTGTTTCTTCTGCTCCCAACCTGGAAAAGACAGAAGGTGGCTGCTAGAGTGGCCGCTGTACGGCATGCAGGTCGTCAAACTGGCGGAAGGACAAGGGGTAGGATGGGTCTCTGGTGGTGCTGGTGGTACTTGGGCGACGGTGGAGGCTGAAGCAGAGGCTGATCTCTGATCATACTCTGAGAGACATGGGCAGCTGAGGAACGCTTGGTGGTGGCGGAGGGGGCGGAGTCAGAGGGTTTTGACAGTGGTTGGAGGCCCGGCGTCGGGCGGGGCCCTTTTTTTGGCCAAGTGTTCCCTCCATTTCAACTCATGCATTCGTGCATGTGACTAGACATGTTGGTGGTGGTTAACCACTTAAGGTTCTTGCCTCTACTTATGCGTTTACGGCAAAGGCGGCATGTGACATTGCTGGGTGAATCAGAGGCTTGCTCAAAGAAGGCCCAGGCTTGAGAGGTCCTGGACCTTTTTGACGGCGATAAGCGAGGAGCGGAGTTTGCGCTGACCGTGGCTGGCGGAACTTCTGCGACCGCCCTCTCCCTTTTAGTGGCGGGACCCATATTGACACTACCCCATCGTCTTCCTCCTCGTCCACTGATGAAGTGCTCACTAGCAAATTCTGCGGAAAAGACCACGATGGATCCGCAATGTCATCATCATCATCGACACAGGTGACTTGGTCGTCTTGACTTTCTGCATCCAGAAGCTGCGGGCTACAAGCAAGAGGGCCTGCAAGGCGTTGCCGACCGCCCGGGATTTTTGCCGATTGACGGCTTCCTTCTCCTCCTCTGATGGCATCAGTAACTGGGCGTCAGAGCAGACTAAATCATCCTCTTGATCTTTTAACATGCCTTCTGACCCCAACCGCATTTTGTCATCAGAGGTCTTCAGACAAGGGGATATCCACAGTGGTGGGTACACAATTTGACTTTGGGCTGCTTATTTTGGGGGAATGGATGACGACATTTGTGGGTACGGGAGGAAGGAGTAAGACTGCTATGCGGTTGCTTTCCCCCGAAGGACATTTTGCGACGGTTCGTTATGGATTCACAGGGCCTACCCAGCGAGCAGGCCTGCGGTCCTGCAATGTGATCCGCTGGCTGGTTTTGTCGCCAGCACTAAAGGGAGCCCCTTCTCTCGTACCTCTACCCAGTGCTACCCCCCCTTTGCTTTTCCACCGCATTTCGCCCCATTTCAAAATATAAAAATTTGGAAGGAGGAATTTTGGGGAAAGTCTCTTTTTAAAAGGGGGCAAAATCACGCTATTTCCAATCCCTCTAATCAAACAAAATTGCGATTAAAATTTTAACTGCAAGGTGTTCTATAAACAATCGGGGGGCAAAAGTGAAAAAAAAATTATTTTTTTTTTTTTCGATAAAACACGTATTTTTTGCCCCTTTTAAATTCACTGTATGACATAAAATTGCTGTTTTCATTTTCGTAAGCTGCGTCAATAAAACCAAAGCTGTATGCGCCAAATCAAAAAACATTTTTGAAATTTTTTTTGGATATAAAATGTTTTTTTTCCCTTTCAATTCACCTGGGTGACTATAAAATTCTGTTTTCAGATTTAAGTGCAAGGGGGATTTGAAAAAAATGGAATGGGTAAAATTAAAAATAAACACTTCTGAAATGTAAACTTATAAAAAAAGTGGAGTTTTGCCCCCAAACACGAGACCTCATTTCAAAATGTGTGTACCTAATTAAAGTTCGGGCTCCCCAATACCGGGAAATATTTAAATGCAAAACTTTTTAAAAAATAAAGATTTGCAGTGCAATGTTTTCCTAATTCTTAGTGAACTTTATCCATGTTCTTTTAGGTTGTCGTTTTCGCCCGACCCCCCCCCCCCCCCTCCCTCGGGGGCTTTACAGGGGTGCTGTCCTTTAAAAATTTTTTTTAACTAATAAAATCTTAAAAATCTCAAATCTAACAAAAATTGGGAAAGGATCAACTAATAGTGAGGTTTCTTGTGCAGAAATAGAAAATTTCCCCTGAGCGGTTTGGCCCAGGAAAAGTGTTCATGTAAAACGGGTCATTGATTTTTTCGCCAACGAAACCCTTTACCATCCAGTCATACTCGCACACACATCTCCCCGCTATTCGTAATCTGATTGCTGGCCGCCAAAATGACGGGAAAAGCGCCGAAAGGCCGACTTAAGATGATGCAAGTTTTTGCCTTTAAATTTGCATTTTCAAAAAATTCGACCCCCCAAAAAACCTTCCCCGATTTAAACTTTGCGTTAAAAATCGCTCAACCTACTATTGTGTCACAAAGAGTGGAATTTCTCAAAAAATTCGGTTCCCCAAATTTTTCCGAAAAAATTTTTTTTGGGTTGAATTAATTGGGACGAATCACTTAAAAAAACAGCTTTTCCGGGCGCTCAAGCTTGTAGGGTGCTGTAGAACTTTTGTGCAATGCTTAAATATGCGGGGGCTTTTTTGGTTTCATAAAGCTGTGTTTTAGTTTACACGCACATGACTGCCGCCACTTAGAATCGCTCACTCTAAAATTCCTTGGCACTTAAGGGTGAAAACCCTGCCCAAAAAAAACTGAAGGGGAAAGCACCTAATAAAGTCAGGGCAAACCGCTGGAAAAAAACAAGCTGGGGTACACCCCTCCCATGCATCAAAGAACAAGTATATTTACCGGGCCACCACAATGCAGCACGTAAGGGGGAAGTCACAGCAGGGGGTCACCCTGCGAGACCACGACCCGGTGTCTTACCGGCCATGTGTTGACCCCACTAGGAATCATTTTCCCCCCCGTGACATCTGAAACTCCAGCAAGAGTCGGTGGGTTTGTCACACACAACCCCATTTGGCATCCCCCGGGAGCAGGTGGGGGCTCTCCCTGTCCCTAAACCCACCTCTGTCCCGTTCGCTTCCACACCCAGAAATCCTTTTTGCGGGCCCCTCTAAAACTATACTAGGCCCAATTTTTTGGGGCAGGGGCCAAAGGGAAGGGGAAAGACATCCCTGCTTCTTGCAGAAGGGGGGAAAATTATGATGACAGTTGAAATTTGGGGGGGTTTTATTTTCAAGCGGTCGGCTTGTACGCGACCCGTTGAGGAGGACGACGGTGCGGCAAACACTAATCGTGTGTGATGCACTGGGAGCCGGGAAAGCGGGCGGGGGGGAAAAATTTATTTGTCCCCTATTAAAAGGCAAAAAAGTCCCCCCCAAAGGGAAAATTCGTCCCCTCCATGCCTATTATCCCCCCTTTTCTCCTTGAGATAAGGGGACCCTACGGGGTCGCCTACCCGACTCCCATTGTCCCGGCCCTGGACACACCCTTATTTTAAATTTAAGTTTAGGACGGAGGAAAAGGGGCTTTGGGATACGACAATCTGGGATTTTGGACAGAAAAGGTTAATTTCTGGTCCGGAGTGAAAAGTTGGGGCATCAGCATACGGGGGGTTTTTTGAAAACCATGTTTTAACGTGACCCAGACCAACAGTGTACAAGGGTTAAATTTTATCATGGGGAAAAAAAGACAGCACTTGCTGTGGCGGGCCCCCGTGTCTTAGTTGGGCGGGAGTGCAGGGTGGCAGCAGTGCGAGGTTGGGAAAAACGGCCACGATTTGGCCCCCCATTTTTGCAGGCCCCTAAAAGACCACGGGGCCACGGGGTTAGCGGTGGACAGTCAGTCGTGCGGGTTTTTGGGGGTAAAATCACCTACTGGGCGGGGTGCCAGTTTTTGACGAGACCCAGGGAGGGTTAAACTTACTTATGTAGAATCTGGGGCAGAAGTAAAGCTGAACAGTGCCAAACTTTGGGCCCCAGGCCCTGCATATTACATCATGCAGTGCACCATGTGTTAGTGTGGTGGTCCTCCTTTCCCAAAAAGTGTAGCCCCCAGTGGCACGCCCCCCCTTTAGCAGTCAAGGCTTCACCACCTCTGCCAAGCAATCCCTGTCTATTACTATTACGGGGCCAATTTCCCGCTCCCCGGCCTCATGTGCCAGATCGTTCACCGAGATGTTGCCAAGGGGAAAAGAGGTTAGCCCCTAAGTGCAGAAACTGACCATTCCTGTTTAAGTTGTGGGACTGCGTCCCCCCTTTTTTAAGTGGTGACTCTGCACCATTCAAAGAATGGCCAGGAAAAATTAAATTTCCCTTTAGCCATTTAAACACACGGTAGTGGGGTCCTCTAACCCCGCAAATGGTTGGGGAGCGGGGAGCCAGGGGCGGGGTTAAGTGGTCCCGGTTTTCCCAGGCCCGCCGCAAAGCCCGGATGGGCTTTTTTCGGTGGGGGTCCTACCCACTTGGTAGGTGGCAGCCCAGGCGCGTGAGGTGCGAATGAAACGAAACTCTAGTCAAAAGGCAGGCCAAAAGGAGGCAGTGGGTTTAAGGTCAGTAATGAGAGAAAGGGGGGTAAACCCGGGGAACAGGAACTGATGAACAAGGGAAATTGTGTACAGGGATAAATATAAAACAGGGGAAATTATTGAAAAGGGGGGGAAAATTTTGAAACAAATAAACATATTAAGGGGAAAATTTTGGGGGAATAAACAAAATTTAACAGGGGGGGTAAATTTAACAGGGGGGAAAAAGTGAACAAGAAAAAAAATATATTAACAGGGGGAAATTTTGAACAGGGAGGCCCTTACGGTTTTTTTATGATCCAAGTGGGAAAATGATTCCCCCGGCGAACGGTCCACTCGGGAAAAAAAAAAAAAATTTCTCAATCAGGTTGTTCAAGTCTTACCCATCTGCAAGAAATTTTAAAAAAAAAGGAGGAAATTTCATGCACCACCGTTCTTAACCACCGTCACACCCTCCTTAAACTGCAAAGGGACACCCGGGCCCCCCCCGCTAGGGGATATTGCATTTTCCCAAAAGGTGGAAATTTCCCCCTCATAGTTGGAATGACTCTATAACAGAGAGGGTATTAATGGTTTATTGAGATCCCGCGGACAGGGGTCACCCCTGTGTAATTTTAAGGTCGGGCCCGGGCAATTCTGCGTGCACCTGCCGTTGTTCAGGGCCCCTTTTATGGGGACATGCATTATTTGGCAGTCGCCCGGAATAGGGGTGGGAAAAACTCATTCCCTGCTTCTTTTTGTCGGGCACGGTGTGGGTACCCGGACCACCCCCAACGATCCCCAAACCCGGCAGGGAGCGGGGCTAAAAGGTCACCAGAGCCCGCCACAAATTGGGTGGGACTTGCTTCGCCGGAGTCTACCATGTATTCCGCGTGATAGCTTGGGGGGGCAGCCGGGCGCAGGATTACCGAATTAAACAAAACCTATCCCAAAAGGGCAGGCCAACAGGTCAGGGCAGGCGGGGGGATTCGGGTCAGGTAACAAGAAAAAAATTTTTTCATCCGGAACTTCTGAACAGGAAAATTATTAAGGGGGGAAAATTTCTGAAAGGAATAAAATATTAAAAGGGGGAATTTTTGAACGGGGGGAAATTTTAGAACAGGGAACAGGGGGGGGCCCCCCCTTTTTCATCAAAAACCATTTTGCAGCTTTCTTTTGCTTCTTTTTTTTTCTTTTCCCTTTTTTGTTTTTTACTGAAATTTAATAACAATGGACAGAAGAAAATAAGCAGCTAAACATTCCCTGTTGTTAGGTCCCTTCGTTCAATTCCATACACTGCAGTGACAAAATGGGGAAGAGAACTGTTTCAAAACCCAGTTTATACTTCAGAGTTTTTTATTGTCACTGCTGTCCTCCCAACGGTCGGTATGCGGGGTTACCCCTCGCCAAAAAAACCTATGCCACTTCCCCATCTACTGCAGGGGCGTTGGTGTCTCCCCCCCTCTTCGTTTTTAAAATTTCTATGGCGTCCTCAAAATTGTTCGTCCCCCGCTGTTAGTTGCGCTGAGCCAGCACTTGTAGATCTTGGTTGAGGAAACGGATGGGGCAGTGGCGGGTTTAGGACAGGTGAGGGCCCCTGACCCGCCTCGGGCCATGCCACTAAGGGTTGTGCTGGGGTTTTTTCGTACATTGGGAAGAAGTGAATGGGCCTAGTCCCCCAATCAAGAACCATTGGGTTGCTTAACAACTACGGCCCCTAGAGACACCGGCGTTTTGGCCCCACGAATGACCCTGCTGCGCGTCCCCTTCTGTGCTGTGATGTGCCCCTCCATGTGAAGAGCCCGCCCCCTCTCTGCTGCTACTTTTTTTCTAAATGACAACTTGTTTTAAAAGATTCTGTATATGAAAAATTCACACCCTGTTTTGACTCCCAAATGAACCCACTAACAACTTTGGGGAACCCTTGGATATTAAAATTCCCTCCCCAAATGGCCCGGAAAAAAAGACTTTTTTGGCCGTTTAAAAACCTTTTATTTTTTGAAATAAAAGCACAACAGGATTTAAATTAAACCCTTTGATTGAAATTATCTACAGCCCAAAAAGTCTTTTTGGGGTTTAAAAAAAAATGTTTCCCTTTTCTGAGTACAACTGCAGAAAAATATTAATTAACCCTTTTGGGTGTAAAATTTCGCAAAAAATGTGCTGCCAAAAATTTCCCTTTGTAGGGGTTAAAACGGGGGGTATTTTTTTGGGCACAACAGCATTTTTCCTCGGATATGAATTTGCTAAGCCAAAATTTCTCTTTTGGGGTTTAAAAAAGTTTCTTTTTGTGACCCCAAAAAGCAAAAAAATCTTAATAACCCCTTGGATTAAAATTTTGAAATGAAATGAGGTGCCAAAAATTAATGGGATTTGGGTTGTAAAAATGCTGTTTTTTTAATGAATACAACAAACAAAGCTTAGATAACCCTTGGATTTCAAGTGTCAAAACTGGCAAAGCATTAAAATTATATGGCTGAATTTTAACGCACACTGGACTTCAATTCCAATAGCCCCCAAAATCAAAATTTAAAAGTTAGAGAAGCACTCTGAACAACTGGACACCCCCCCAAAAAACGCTGTTAAAAGTAATTTTTATAAAATAGCAGCAGAGCCCCTTCAACGTTGAATGCCGTGTCGCGCCCGGACTTTATAGTGCGGTGACGCACAGAAAACCCCCCGGTCTTGATTGGGTTCACTCTACCAGTCATTTAGGCACGCCTTTTTTCTTCCAAATTCTTTGCCCCTGAAAGCCATGTGCTCGCACCTTTTTTTCAAATTAAAAAAATCTTCGTTCCCCGGGAAACACCCCAAACTTGACTTCGTTTAAATCGAAATTTTTCCCGAAATTTTAAATGAATTCCATTCGTTAGAATCGATTCCCCATCTTTCACACGTTCAGGTGTAATAGGGACGGGGTGTTAAATTTTTTGTTACGCTCTCCACTCTAACACTGAAAGTTTGACATTGTAACCCTGGGAAAAAACCTGAGGATCTGAAAAAAAAATTGTTACTCTCCAAAAATGGCCAAAGGGTTTTAAAAGTTTTTCAAAAACCCCGAAATGATTTTCCCCCTGGTGGGGAAAAACCTACAGGGGGAAACAGGAGAGGATACACTAAGAACAAGCCTTTCAATGGTCAACCCAAAACAACTGAAAACAAATGCACGTGTCCCCTCCAGGAAAAGTGTGCTGCCGTTTTTGCAGATCTAAAGGGGTGGGGTCAACCCATCAATCTAGACCACATCCCCAAATTCAAAATGGTCGCATGGGTGTTGTACGAAGAAGCCCCTTCTAAGGGTGATGACAAAAAGCCCCCAAAAGTTTTCTTAAAAAAGCAGACTAAGGATACAGATTCTGGGAAAACCCTGTTTGTGGTCTTATGAGTCCCAAAGAAACTTATTTTTTCAGATGGTGTCAAAATATGTGGATGGGAACCAGGTGAAAAGTACAAAAATAAATGTTCTTCCTTCAGTCAAGCTGGTGGTGGGAGTGTCATGGTTTGGGGCTGCATGAGTGCTGCCGGCTGTGGGGAAATATGAATGCCAACACTTAGTGGGACATATAAGAAAACTGTCTAGGGCTAAGACTTTCTTTATTGTCCATAGCAACCAATCAGAGCTTCCCTTTCATATTTCTGAGCATTATATGAAATGAAAGAGAAGCTCTGATAGATTGCTATGGGCAACAAAGAAAGTATAATACAAAGACAGATTTCATACATGAGGCCCTTAATATAATACATGAAAGCAGAGAATAATCCCCTTAATTCTCAGCCACAAGACATTATTCCAATATGATAACGACCCCAAGCACACCTCCAAAACAACCACTGCCTTGCTAAAGAAAATTAAGTTTAAGGTGCTGGACTGTCTCCAGACATAAACCCTATTGAACATCTGTGGGACATCCTCAAAAGGAAGGTCCAGAAGCACAAAGTAAGGTCTCTAACATCCACCAGCTCTGTGATGTCGCCATGGAGGAGTAGGAAAGGATTCGAGTGGCTGCAACCTGTGAAGTTCTAGTGAACTCCATGGCCAAGAGAGTTTAGACAGCGATGGACAATGAACACACAAAATATTGACACTTTGTCCATTTTCACCTTACTCCTTTTTGTTGCCAGCGGTTTAGACATTGATGGCTGTGTGTTGCGTTATTTTGAGGGCACACCAAATCTACACTGTTATTAAAGTTGTACACTGACTACTTCACATTGTATCAAAGTGTCATATCTTCAGGGTTGTCCTCTGAAAATATAAAATTCAATATTTACAAAAATAGGAGGGGCGTAATCACGTTGTGTGACACCGTACTACTCACCTTACAGTGTTGTGCATGTGAAGCACAACACTGTAATACCACTTTCCGTCCTTACCAGGGTCTGCAACCATCCACCACTCCTGGACCTCAATCCATTTGAAGGAGTAACTGTAGAACACCTTTGCAGAGGACCGTTAGTAAACATATCATGGCAAACAGGGTGCTTCCCCAAAGGTAAAATAACATTTTAGTTAACACATAGATTACAATGCATTTTGTGCCTCTGGGCAACACATTGGCTCTGTGGTTAGCACTGTTGACTGACAGCGCTGTGGTCCTGAGTTTCCTCCAGGTACAGTTTTCCCATAGTCCAAAAACCGACTGATCTTGAAATTAGGCTGTGAGCTCCAATGGATACAAACACATACTGATAAATTAATCTGGAATTTAGATTGTGAGCCCCAATGGGGACAGGGGTCAATTTAGATAATATTAATCTCTGTACAGCGTGGTGGAATATAAAATGGTGCTATATAATAAATCTAATAAATAAAATAGATAGTTAAAACCAGGCCTGAACTGCCCATAGGGGTCCAGGCCGGGGGGGGTCGGTGTTTTCCCCTGGCGGGCCCAGAGTGCCGGCGCATGTACAGGGGCCGCAACGGTTGCATCTGCGAACGGACCCCGATGGCAGGGGGCCAACAGGCCCCCCTCACTGCACGGCCGGGTCACGGACCCAGCCATGCAGCCATCACGGCAGCCACCTGCAACGCGTGGTGCAAGCAGCAGCCGAGGCTGAACAGCTGGGATCTTCTGATCCCGTCTGTTCAGCTCCCAGGAGGCTGCGGGGCAGGCGTGTGATGTGATGACGTCATCGCGCGCCTGCTCCCGCGGCCCACACTCTGCTGACGGCGGCCTCCGGGGAAGACAGAAGAGGAAGCAGAGACCTCAGGTAAGTATTGGTTTTATTTATTTATTTTCTCAAACTACTAGCCCTGTGTGCATCCTATATAATGCCCTGCCTGGCTACACATGTACTGCCCTGCCTGGCTACACATATACTGCCCTGCCTGGCTATATCTATACTGCTCTGCCTGGCTACACATATACTGCCCTGTCTGGCTACATATATACTGCGCGGCCTGGCTATATGTACTGCCCTGCCTGGCTACATATATACTGCCCTGCCTGGCTACATATATACTGCCCTGCCTGCATCCCATATACTGGCCCTGCCTGCCCATATACTGGCCCTGCCTGGCTATATACTGCCCTTCCTGCCCATATGCTGGCCCTTCCTACCTATATACTGCCCTGCCTGCCCATATACTGGCCTTGCCTGGCTATATACTGGCCCTGCCTGCTTACATACTGGCCCTGCCTGGCTACATACTGGCCCTCACTGCTAATTACTGGCCCTACCTGGCTAATTACTGCCCCTGGCCCTACCTGGCTTGTTACTGGGGGCAGCCCCAGCTACCTGGCTAGTTACTGGGGGCAACCCTAGCTACCTGACTAGTTACTGGGGGCAGCCCTAGCTACCTGGCTAGTTACTGGGGGCAGCCCTAGCTACCTGGCTAGTTACTGGGGGCAGCCCTATCTACCTGGCTAGTTACTTGGGGCCAGCCCCAGCTACTTGGCTATTTACTGGGGGCAGCCCCAGCTACCTGGCTAGTTACAGGGGTTGGCCCTGTCTACCTACCAAATTAATGGAGGAAGGCTCTGTTTACCTAACAAATGGGGGTCTACCTATTTACATGCCACTTATCTGACATTTTTTAATTTCTTACTTTTAGGGTCTAACATACGCTGGTTGGGGAATTGATAGGAAAATGCTGGAAAAGAGAGGAGTCTAAGTGGTCTTTGTTGTAAATTCTACAGGGACGAGTAGTTACCACTATAAGAGGACACTGCATGCTGTACTGGACAGAGAAAGAAATGGAAGGGAACAACTCATCAGGGAAGACCTCATGGAGGTTTGGGCCAGAATGAGAAGAAAAGAAGAAGAGAACACCTCCCAACAGAGAGAACGTCTCGTGTCAGTCCCTCCGGTCAGGGGTCATTTTACTTCTGTGTTGAATCAGTGCTGTATTCATGTGATGGTGACCTGACTACTGGG
The DNA here is from genome assembly GCA_025379985.1 of Phyllomedusa bahiana. Lineage (NCBI taxonomy): Eukaryota > Metazoa > Chordata > Amphibia > Anura > Hylidae > Phyllomedusa > Phyllomedusa bahiana. Next base: position 37,429 of record JAODAL010028709.1, on the reverse strand, counting down.
GATGTGATTGGTGGGGTTGTAGGTTATGTTGGTGCTTATGTAGTGTCAGTGTGGGCTTGTCCCTCATTGTAAAGCAAGTGCACACCTGAATCAGTTATGAGGGGTTTCTCTGCACCACTGTTTCTTTCTTTCTTGCTTGTGTGTAGGCTGCTTTCACACGGAGAGGTTTTGGTGCATTTTTGATGCGTTTTTTTTGTGCAGAAATGTTCAGCATTAACTGCTCTGCCTTTCTGAACAAAAACGCAACAAAAACACATCAAAAACGCATAAAAAATGCACCAAAAGTGCCCCGAGTGAAATCACCTTTATAGTGTAGTTTATTTTAGAAAGTGGCGAGGTGCGAGAACAAGGAACATTTTGTAAGCAGATATTGTATGTGGACTGCTGGGGGCTTAGTGCCAGGGCTGATTTTTATTCCCAGTCCGGCCCTGGTAAAAACAATTGTTCTCTAGTGTAGAATAGCACACTGCTCATAGGTCAAACTTTGACCTTTAAGCAGTTTGCATATTTGGAGCAGCTACAATACATTTAGTGACAGTCCTCCTCAAAGGTGTTCTTCTACATGATGCAAACACACATATGGGTACCACCGTAACTGCAATCTTGCATTTAAAAAACATAAATCAAAGAATAAGATTTATAAGTGTCATGGCTAATGCACTGAGTGTGTTTCTATTACTTAAAAAGGTATTAGAAAGAAATGTACTATTAAGTGACCCATGAATTGGTGGTTTTCATAATCTGTGAAAACAATTGATATTTTATTTACAGTTGAAACCAGAAGTTTACATACACTATATAAAAAGACACATATACATATTTTTCTCACTATCTGACAAGAAATTAGAAAAAACCTTACCTGTTTTAGGTCGATTAGGATTACCAAAATGATTTATATTTGCCAAATGCCAGAATAATGAGAATTTTAAGGCATTTTTATTACTTTCTGCAAAATCAAAAGTTTCTAAACATTAGGATAACTATGCCTTTAAATAAATTGAGACAGCCCATATGATGATGTCATATCTTCTGAAGCTTCTGATGAGTAAATTAGAGACACACCTGTGGGTGTATTTTAACCCCTTAAGGACCAGGCGTTTTTTTTTGGGTGACACGTTCGTTTTTCCCTCCTCGCCTTCTGAAAGCCATAACTTTTTTATTTTCCCACCTACATAGACACATGAGGGCTTTTATTTTGCGGGACAAGATGTACTTTCTAATGGTGTTGTTCACTATACTATAGAATATACTGGGAAACCGCAAAAAAATTCCAAGTGGGACAAATTGTGAAAAAAAATGTATCAACATGGGCTGAAAGGCCACTCTTCCAGGAAGAAACCATTAGTTGAAAAAACAAACAAATAAAAGACAGATTAATGTTTGCAAATGCACACAAGAACAGAGATCTACATGTTTTGAGACAAGTCCTGTGATCTGAAGAAACTAATATTGAACTGTATGGTCATTATGACCATTGTTACGTTTGAAGGAAAAAGGGAGACGCTTGGAAGCCTAAGAACACCATCCCAACTGTGAAACACAGAGGTAGTAGCATCATGTTGTGGGGTTGTTTTGATTCAGAGACTGATGCACCTCACAAAATAGATTGCATCGTGAGGAAAGAAGATTCTGTGGCAATACTCAAGCATCATCTCAAGAAATCAGCCAGAAAGTTAAAGCTTGGGCGGAAATGGGTCTTCCAAATGGACAATGACCTGAAGCATACTGCCAAACTGGTTACAAAGTGGCTTAAGGATAACCAAGTCAACTTTTTGGAGTTTCCATCACAAAGTCCTGATCTCAATCCTATTGAAAATGTATTGGCAAAGCTGAAAAGGCAGGCGCGCAAAGCGACCTACAAACATCGCTCAGTTACAGCAGTTCTGTCAGGAAGAATGGGCTACAATTCCTACCAACTATTGTGAGAAGCTTGTGGAAGGATATCTAAAATGTTCAGTTTAAGGGCAATGCTCCCAAATACTAATGAAATGTATGTAAACTTTTGACTTTGCAGAAAGTAATAAAAATGCCTTAAAAAATTTTCTGTCTCTCATTATTCTGCCATTTGGCAAATATAAATAATTTTGGTAATCCTAATTGACCTAAAACAGGTAAGGTTTATTCTTATTTCATGTCATATAGTGAGAAAAACATGCATTGGTGTCTTTTTATATAGTGTATGTAAACTTCTGGTTTCAAATGTACATCCTTTAGTTACTGGAGCTACATAAGCCAATCATTTTGTATCTGAATACACAATTTTTCTAAACCACAGTTTGTGACATTAACATGCATTATGCCCTCAGAGCCCTTGTCATTACGTAGTTAATGCAAAACACTTGCAAAGCATTCTGACATTCGTTATTTATAGCTGTTACATTTAGGTTTGAATGACTAAAATTAAGTTTTTTGGCAGTAGTATCTAGGACTTGCACTTTTTATTTTAATAATAAAAATCATTAAACCTTCTTGCAGCATGCCAGTAAATCACGAGGGATAACTAGTTCCATTATTTAAATATTTGTTGGATATTACTCACTTTATCAAGGATCTAACAGCTTCAATCCTTGCTAAATGACTTTATCTATATCTTATATTTATGATATACAGTCGGGAAAAAAGTATTTAATCAGCCACCAATTGTGCAAGTTCACCCACTTAAAAAGATGAGAGAGGCCTGTAATTGACATCATAGGTAGACCTCAACTATGAGAGACAAAGGGCCACATGTATAAAAACTGTCTAGGTCTAAAATTCACTTTGTTTGACATAGCAAGCAATCAGTGTGCCCCTTTTATTTTTCCAGAGCACTATATGAAATTAAAGGGGAACTCTGATTGGTTGCTATGGGAAAAAAAAGTGAATTTTAGACCCAGTCAGTTTACATACATGTGGCCCAAAATGAGAAAACAAATCCGAAAATCACATTGTCTGATTTGGAAAGAATTTATTTGCAAATTATGGTGGAAAATAAGTATTTGGACAATAACAAAAGTTCATCTCAACACTTTGTGTATCCTTTGCTGGCAATGACAGAGGTCAAACATTTTCTGTAAGTCTTCACAAGGTTGGCACACACTGTTGCTGGTATGTTGGCACATTCCTCCATGTAGATTTCCTCTAGAGCAGTGATGTTTTGTGGCTGTCACTGGGAAACATGGACTTTCAACTCCCCCAAAAGGTTTTCTATGGGGTTGAGATCTGGAGACTGGCTAGGCCACTCCAGGACCTTGAAATCCTTCTTAAGAAGCCACTCCTTTGTTGTCCTGGCGGTGTGCTTGGGATCATTGTCAAGCTGAAAGACCCAGCCACGTTTTATCTTGAATGCACTTGCTGATGAAAGGAGGTTTGCACTCAAAATCTCATGATACATGGCCTCATTCATTCTTTCATGTACATGGCTCAGTCATCCTGGTCCCTTTGCAGAGAAACAGCCCCAAAGCATGATGTAGCTACCCCCATGCTTCACAGTAGGTATGGAATTCTTTGGATGCAACTTAGCATTCGCTCTCCTCCAAACACAACGAGTTGTGTTTTTACCAAACAGTTCTACTTTGGTTTCATCTGACCATATCACATTCTCCCAATACTGTTTTGGATTATCCAAATGCTCTCTAGAAAACTTTAGACAGGCCCAGACATGTACTGGCTTAAGCAGGGGACCACATCTGGCACTGCAGGATCTGAGTCCCTGGTGGCGTAGTTTGTTACTGATGGTAGGTAGCCTTTGTTACGTTGGTCCCAGCTCTCTGCAAGTCATTCACTAGGTCCCCCCGTGTGGTTCTGGGATTTTTGCTCGCCGTTCTTGTGATCATTTTGACCCCATGGGGTGAGATCTTGCGTGGAGCACCAGATCGACGGAGATTATCAATGGTCTTGTATGTCTTCCATTTTCCAATTATTGCTACCATAGTTTATTTCTTCATACCAAGTTGCTTGCCTATTGCAGATTCAGACTTCCCAGCCTGGTGCAGGGCTACAGTTTGTTTCTGGTGTCCTTCGGCAGCTCTTTGGTCTTCACCATAGTGAAGCTTGGAGTGTGACTGTTACAGTTACAGGTCTGTGAGAGCTAGAAATCTTGCTTGTTTTTAGGTGACCAAATACTTATTTTCCACCATAATTTGCAAATTCTTTCCAAATCAGACAATGTGATTTTCTGGATTTGTTTTCTCATTTTGTCTCTCATAGTTGAGGACTAACTATGATGTCAATTACAAGCCCTCTCATCTTTTTAAGTGGGAGAACTTGCACAATTGGTGGCTGACTAAATTCTTTTTTCCCCACTGTATAAACTAGCTGATGGAAGGGTCATTACTCTTGAAAGGTTACAGCGATGGTCTGCCACTTGACTTTCCAAATGTTATGAAGCTACATATCCCATGAAGAGTTTTTCTTAACCAGGCTGTTTAACCTCCTTCCTGACAAGGATCATTTTCCTTTTCCATAGCACACGCAGGCTTGAATTGGCTTATGTTTTTTAACTTTTAGTTATTCTAATTTTTTCATCTCTTTTTCTGTGATACTTAAAGTTTGATTTTTATGTCATTTTTACATTATATTTTTTTTTTCAAAATAAAGTGAGGAAAATGGTAAAAAATTAAAATTAAATTTGTTAACAACAAGGGTGGCACTAAAATAAGTTTTTAATTGTATTACTTTTCCATCATAGAGCTTATATATAAGTGATATAAAGTTTTAGGGTCGGCAGGGCTAAAAGCTGAGATTTGGGCTGTGTTTTTTTTTTTTCTTAATTAATATTTTATTCATTTTTTCTTTTTTTTATTTGAATATACATATTGTGTCTTTCATAAGGCCAGGTAGGGAAAATACAATGATCAGAGCTGAACTTGGTGAGTCTATCACTGCCTGTCTATCCTGCCTTTTCATTGGAGTGCCCTGCCGCTGAAAGCCAGCTCTCTATTCCCACAACTGCACAACTATTGTTGACCATTTTAAAACTGCTATGCAGAGTTAAATAACCACAGTGTCCTGGATGTATGTAGTCAATGGGTGGTTGTCATCTACTTAAAATAGATAATAGAAAAAAGAAACAAAATGAAAGTAGTTGTGTTAGGCCTGGAATCACCCATGCAGTTTTGACTACAGTTTTTTGGAGCAAAAACCATCAGTGGATCCAATAGAAAGGAAACATATTTCTTTTTAACTAAATTCTGGCTTTGGCTAAAAAAACTTCTTTAAAAAATTGCCTGAAAACTACCACAAAAATCCTATGTGTGATTTCATGCTGTCCCAATGAGAAAAAAAAAAAAAAAAAAAACATATAACCCATGGCAAAGTCTGCATTGGAACAGAGGCAGAAGATTACACAGGGACTTATCTAAAGAAGGGAAAAGAGATTGAGAGAGACATGCCTACAGGAATCAAGTTAGAATGTATAAGAAGATTGCATCTCAGTGTGTCAAAAAATAATCGATAGCATGTAGATTGCACCCTCAAATTAGTTATTATATCATGAAATCAAATGTATTCATATTATATTTAGAGATGGGCGAATTTCTCGAAATTCGGTTCGCTCACTTCGCCGAATTTCCCGACAAAAAATAACTTCCTTCCTAATTACTTCGGGACGAATCACGTTAAAAAACAGCTATTTCCAGGCTGCCTAGAGCCTGCAGGGTGCTGTAGAATGATGTGCCATGCTTAAATATGCAGAGGGAACTTGGATTGGTCTTCACACAATGTTGTGTTTTAGTATGACACGCACATGACTGCCGCCGCTCTTAGAATCGCTTCACTATAAAATTCCCTGGGCACTTAAGAGGGCAAAACTGACCAAAAAACTGAAGGGGGAATGGAACCTGATAGTCATGGCAGCGACAACTGGAAAAAAACAAGCTGAGGGCTCAGGTGGCAACATCAGTGACAGAGTGTGGAGCTGACGGCGGCAACCACAGCAGCATGAGGTCAGAGAGTGGCACAATGACATTCTGGAGGTGGCAAAAACCAGAGTAGGCCACAGAGTGGCACAATGACACAGTGTGGAGTTGACGGCATCAACAGCAGCAGCAGCAGCATGAGGTCAGACAGTGGCCCAATGACATTCTGGAGGTGGCAAAAACCGGAGTAGGCCACAGAGTGGCACAATGACACAGTGTGGAGTTGACGGCATCAACAGCAGCAGCATGAGGTCAGACAGTGGCACAATGACATTCTGGAGGTGGCAAAACAGTAGTAGGCCACAGAGTGGAACAATGACAGAGAGTGGAGGTGACGGCGGCAGGAGCAACAGCATGAGGTCAGAGAGTGGCACAATGACACATTTTGGTTGTCATGGCACCAGCAACAGCAGCATGAGGTCAGACCGTGGCACAATGACAGAGTGTGGAGGTTGGTGGCAGATGGAGAAACTGTCAGCAGATGTGTGGCATCAGGCGGGTGGCGGCATCCGAATAGTGGCTGAGGCAGGTAGTTTGAACCCAGACTCATTTCTCAAAGTTTGGGTTAGGCGTCATGGCTGATGTAGTCTGACGCCTAAGGCATTGGTGTCTGGAAATCCTGGCCGATCCACGCCTGATTCATCTTGACAAAGGTCAGTCGTTCCACATTTCCCGTGGACAAGTGGGTTCTCCTTGGGGTAACGATGGCCTCCGCCTCACTGAACACCCGCTCTGATGCCACACTACTGGCCGGGCAGGACAGCTTCTCCACTGAGAACTCGGCAAGTTGCGGCCACTAGTGTTGAGTGATTTTTATCGACAAAGTTGAAATCGGCAAGGTTTTTATGGTGATCGAAATTTTCAGATCATGCGATAATTAAGGTTAAAATCTGTGCATCATCTATTAAGATCGCGCCATTTTCGGTGCTTCCTGTAATTTTGGCGGCCAGCAAATCAGATTACAGAATAGAGCAGGGTGAGATGTGTGTGCGACGCCCATAAACTGGATGTGTATGGTTGCAATTTTGGCTGGAAAAATCACATGACCTCGTATTACATAGAACAGCGTTTCCTGTTCAGCCTTGGTGTCTCTCAGCGTTCATAGGAATAGGACTTTGCGCTCTGCCTGTGGCCAAACAGCTCAGCGAAATTGTCTATTTCTGCACAGACAAACCTCTACTATTAGCTGTGACCCTTTCCCAAATTTTAGTTAGATTAGAGTTTTTGAAGATGTTATGTAGTTAGCTAGAGAATTTAAAAGCAGAAGCTATCGCTGTAAATTCACGGGGTGAGAGGGGGGGGGGCCCCGGGGCGAACATAGACAAGGTTATCCATAAAAAAACACTGGATAAAGTTCACCAAGACTTAGTGTAGACATTGCACTGCAATATCTTTTTATTAACAGTTTGCTACTGAAATATTTCCTGGATATTGGGCAGCCTGAACTTATATTGGATACACATCATTTCTAGTAACTGCAGGTCTCTTTGTTAGTTGCAAAACTCCACTTGATGTATCAGTATACATTTCAGATAGGTGTTCATTTTCAATTTTACCTATTCCACCTGTGTTGATATATCCACCTTGCAGTTAAACTACAATCCAGCAATCTTGTAGTCAGCACAGGGTTGTTTTGTTGCCAAAAATATCGTGTATCATGAAGAAACATAACAGATACGTGTTTTTGGACTTTTGCGCACCCAGCTTTGTTCATTGACGCAGCATCTACGTAAATCTTTAAAACAGCAATTCTATAGTCACCCAGGTGAATTGAAAGGTGCAAAAAATACCGTGTATTATACAAAAACATAACAGATAGTGTTTTTTTGACTTTTGCGCACCCAGCTTTGTTCATTTGACGCAGCATCCACGTAAGTCTTTAAAACAGAAAATTTCTATTAGTCACCACGGGTGAATTGAAAGGTGCAAAAAATACCGTGTATTATACGAAAACATAACAGATACATGTTTTTTGACTTTTGCGCACCCAGCTTTGTTCATTGACGCAGCATCCACGTAAATCTTAAAACAGCAATGCTACAGTCACCACAGGTGAATTGAAAGGTGCAAAAATTACTGTTTATTATACGAAATAATAAATTTTACGTGTTTTTTTACTTTTGCCCAGTACAGATTTGTTGATAGACACTTGCAGTTAAATTTGAATCCAGCAATTTTGTTTTGATTAGAGGGATTTTGAGAATAGCTGTAAATTGCCGTTTTTTAATAAGAGACTTTCCAAAACTTTTCCTACCTTCTCAAATTTTTTATATTTCAGAACATGGAGCGAAATGTAGGTGGTAAGCGAGCAAAAGAGGGGGTTTTGCAAATGGAGGTAGAGGTACGAGAGAAGGTGCTCCTTCCAGTGCGGCGAAAACACGCATGCCAGCGGATCGTCAGTTGCAGGACCGTCAGGCCTGTCATCGCTGGGTCAGGGCCCTGTGAATCTAAGTAACGAACATCGTCGCTAATCTGTCCTTCAGTGGTTAAGACACCCTGCATCTAGCATTTTTACCTCCTCGTCCTCGCGTCACGGCCACAAAAAGTCGTTTATCAGCATCATCAGCATCCGTCCAACATGAAGCAGCCCAAATGTCAACTCGTGTACCCACCACTGTGGATAATCCATTGTCTGAAGACCTCTTTGAATACAAAATGCGGTTGGGGTCAGAAGTAGTGTTGAGCGATTTACGTTGGCTATCGACATCGGATGATAGTCGATAGTCGGCCACCATCGATAAGGTTTTTTCGATTAGTGAGCAGGGCGATTAAAGAGCGATGACCATTAAAGTCTATGGGAGATCAACAACACATTCATTCTTACACCCAAACAGGGCTGGAGAAGCTGGAATTAACATCCACAACAGTCAAATGGATACGTGCTACATCTTAGGAAACGCACTTAGGTTATAAAAGCCACAGAAAAAAACCACATACCATTCACTATCCCTGTCCCTTTTAAACCCCAGCATGACCCCTTTAAAACCCGCATTCAAACCCAAAAAATTAAAAAGTACCAGAAGGGGAGTATGATTTGAACAATCATCTTACATGAACTGGAAAATGAATATCCCTGTCCCGGGAAAGCAGCATAAGCCCCCCAAACCTGCATAACACCCAGATTTAAAAAGTGCCGGAAAAAGGAGTCTTTCAACCACCATTTTAGTTTCACTGGACATTGACTATACCTGTCCTGCGGCCACAGCATGACCCAGGCCGAGTTACAGTGGTTGCGGTGAGAGCCCAGGCTGGGTCCATCATCTATTAACACACAGGTTAAAATGCCCTGATGACGCAGCAACGTAAAACTGTCGTGCTGAAGCAGAGTGCGGAAGCGGGAAGTGAGAACTCCAGCCTTCCTCTGTACACAGTCAATTACCTGGGTAGCGCTGGCCCCTCCGTATGAGTGTGAACCAATTGAGCTTCACTTGGAAATACTGGTGGTTAACGCTCCTGTTAACCCAGGTGCCCTTTATCTTGGCATTCTTTTTCTCATTTTTCTCAACGTAATGGAGGAAATGGTCTCTGTACTTTGTTCTCGTGCCGTGCTCCATACTCCTTGTCCTCTGAATAACCTACATCTGGTCAAGTTTTCCTGTACCTCCCTTGTACAATTCAGAGGGATTTTTTTAACAGCTATTTTGTACATGCAAGTTTTTTAGTACTTTAATTCTAGAAAACACATTTTTAAAAAACGGGTGGAATCCCACCATGTCTTTGTTTCTCTTTTTTAATTGTATTAAATGGTTGTCTCAATAAAGGGATTGATAGCTATGTTAAAGATCTTGCAAAAAACAAGTCATTTTGCAATATGTGTCCTTAACAGTGTCCTACCTATTCCTGTTTCTGACAGCACCATCACCCTTGAGCCACTCTTGACCATTGTGAAGAACAAATGTCTGTTAGAAACAACATTTTTTAGAATAGGACCTGTAGTATTTCTGCATTTCAAAGCAGCATGACCCAAAAAAATATAAAAATGACTTCTCTGCCACTGTTAAATTGTGAAGGAGAAATGCCACTTAGAAGCCACATTTCTGTTCCAAAGGACCATGATTATTGCTGTATCTCACAGCAACATGACCCCAAAAAATTATAAATATGACTTCTCAGCCATTGTTAAAAATTGTGAAGGAGAAATGCCACTTAGAAGCCACATTTCTGAGGGGCGTGGCCTGAGCAGGGGATGAGATAGGACATGTGGTGAGCTAGCTCCAGGACTGAGCTCCAAAACCGGCCCACATAAGCCAGAAAAGCATTCAGGTGCATATAAATAACGGCTTCTTGCCTTCCCAAGACGGCGCTATCCTCCGGTCCAAAACCATCCTGTTAGTGGACTAAACCCACCCGAGTTTCTGGGCAGAAGTTCTCCCCCCGCCTACTGCGGGGGGAACCGCCGCCATTTTTCCCTTTCCGCCCCTTTTTCCTCTTCCTGCCCTCTCGCTGCCTACCTCTATCCTGCGCCCACGTGCACTCCACAAGGCATTTTCCTGGATCTCATCTCCCGCCAACAGCTGCAGTAACCCGGCCCTCACAGCTGCTGACAGCCTGTTTGGGGCAGTCTGTGCCCAATCTAAGCTTGGGCCCCCTCTGCCAAAATCATGGGGAAAGCCCCTCTCCTCACTGCAGAAACTCTTTCCCGTTTTTAACTACAGGGTGGACAAATCCTATCTGGAATAGACCCCCTTCGGGGTAAAAAGGAATCCCTCTTAAAAAAAAACATTGCAGGGCCAGAGTGATTCTTTATCCCCTCTGTAAATTAAACACAAGCTTGTGCCCCCTCTCACAGCGCTGCAGCCTGCTTCAACATTCCGTGCGTGCACTAAGTCACAGATCAAAGCTCCGGTGCCTCGCCACTTAGGGGGGGGAAAGCCTCTCTCATAGCTGCAAACAACCTGATTCTGCAGTTTTAAACTGCGGGACACAGGATTTTCATCGGGAGTTTGACACTCCCTTGCTGGCAAAGTGAATCTGTTTTGTAAAAAGAAAACCACACCTTTGTAACTGTACATATACACTCACCGGGCCACTTTATTAGGTACCCCCTGTCCAACTTTTCGTTAACACTTAATTTTAATCACCAATTTTTCCCCCCCCCCCCCCCATGGCGGCAACTCAGTGCTTTGGGCATGTAGACATGGTCAAACAATCTCAGCAGTTCAAACCGGCACAGTAGGGGGAAAAAAGGTGATTTAGTGCCTTGAACGGGCCAATGGTTTTGGTGCCAGAAGGGCTGTTGATATTTCAAAATGCTGATCTCGGTTTTTACCAACAACCATCTCTGGGTTTACGGGAAAAATGGTCCGAAAAAGAAAAAAACATCCAGTGGGGGCGGCAGTCCTGTGGGGGGGAAATCCCCTTGTTGATGCCAGAGGTTTTCGGGAAGAAGGGCAGACGGTTTCGAGTGATAAAAGGAAACGTGACTCAAAACCCACCCTTTTAAAACCCAAGGGGGCGAAGACATCTTGAACACACAACGGCGAACTTTGAGGAAAGTGGCTACAGCACAAAGACCAACCGGGTGCCACTCCTTTCACTAAGAACAGGAAACTGAGGCCCAATTTTTTCCCCAAGCCATCGAAATTGGACAGTTTAAAAAATTGGAAAAACGTTGCCTGGTCGGAGTCTCGATTTCTGCTGCGACATTCGGATGGTAGATCAAAATTTTGGGGGTCAACAAAAATAAAGCATGGATCCCCTCCTGCCTTTTTATCAACGGTTCAGGCTTTGGTGGTGGTTTTCATGGTGTGGGGAATTTTTCTTGGCACCCTTTGGGGCCCCTTGGTACCAATTGAGCACGTTGCAACACCCTTTTGGGAAATTTTGCCACGAAAAATTTAGGCAGTTCTGAAGGCAAAAGGGGCCAACCAGTTTCTGCAGGGCCTAATAAAGGGCCGGGGGGTGTATAAAACCTAGTTTCTACACCAAGCGCCAGGAACCCAGGTCCCCCATTATAAATCATACACAAATTATAGGAGCTGAGGGGTCACAACCCGCTGATCCCGCCCCAACAAGCCTACTCCTACATCTCACTTGGCACGGTTTTAAGGCATCTCACTTTGCACCAGCCTCTAAATGAGCCAATTATCCCCTTATCCACAATAAACCTCAACAGCAACAAGGCAAATTCCCTAAACGGTGTCTTCTAACTATCCCCCCGTGTAACCAGCCCTGGCCCAACCGCAGCAGTTAGAGAATCTGCACTCTTAATAAAAAACCCGAGGTGAACCAAGATCTCCAACCATATAAATTTGCTGGACTCTTTTGTTCCGAGACCTGTGGCAGTTAGAGACTTCTACATCCTTTAATAGTCCTGAGGTGAAAATGGGTTTCCAATCTATAAGTTTGTGGACTCTTTTTTGTTTTCATACCTAGCTTAGCTGCAGGGGCCAAGACCTGAGGCAGTTGAACTTCTGCACTCCTAAAAATAGTCCGAGGTGAATCTGAGATTTCCAATCAATAATTTGCGGACTTTTCTTGTTCCATACCGGCTTTTTGGTTCACCCCCCCCCCAAAAAAAAAAAAAAAAAAAAAAAAAATTTCACCCCAAAAACCCATCCCTTTTCCCCTTGTTTCTCCTCTCTTTACAAAATTTTTTTGCAAAAACCATGGGAGGGACTTCCAAAAAAAAAACCCAAACCCCATCCTACTAACTTTCCGACTTCTTTTCTTCAATGCCAAAAAATTTGGACAAGATAAAGAAGGGATTACAGTTTCACTCGGGTCCACCTTCCCTCTCCTCAAGACGAATCTGTAGCATGGAAACCAATGAACAAGAGTCCCAAATTTTTAACAACTTTTCCCCCCTCCAACGGTTATTCTCCTCATTCCCTACATCTTTGCAGGCGGGGCTTTAAGGGGTGATCGCAGATCTTTGACAAGATTTTCCCAAACCCCAAAACCGGGCGGATCATATTTAAACCCAAAAATTCAGAATTTTCAGATTTGCACAAATCCTCATTGACGCCAACAATGCCCTAGAGGAGGAAGTTCAACGCCTCTCGAATAAAGTACTGGACCTCGAAGACAGATCCAGACACATCAACGTCAGAATTAGAGGCCATACCGTATCAGTCACCCAGACCTAAAACTCAACGCGTTTCTAACAGATCTGATGGCTCTCACCTCCCAATTTGCGTTCTCATGAATTACAATCGGACAGAATTCACAGAATACCGAAGCGTGTAATCTTTCCACAGCATGTACAAGAGATACCATCGCCCGTGTCCACTTTTACCACATAAAGATGATTTCCTAAGAGCACTCGCAAGTTGGACTCCCTGCCAGAAAGATTCCAATCCAATTGCCTGTTCCCGGATCTATCTGCAGCTACTATGTTGCGACGACGCGGAATTCCGTCTGTTTACCAAGGGCTTAGGGAGAAAGGGAATTCCATATCGGTTGGGTGGTTTCTGTAAAATTAATCATCACCAAAGATGGATCCATGTCACATGTTCTACCCCAGATGAGGCTATGCTCTACCTTGAGACAACTGGACTTGCTTACCTGGCACTGACTTCAAGCCGGTTCGACAAGAAGAAACAACCCCGACCGGAGATTGGTAATCTCCCTGTGGTCTGTGATTCCTCGCTTCGATTCAAGCTCAACAATCCAAATTCGTAATTAACTCATTGTTATATCCTTTGTGCCTGTCTGTTCCTTGCATTGCTGTGGAGCAATTTCCAGAGAGATGGACTCTCACCAGGTATTGACTTCTCACCCATGTTTTTTCTCTCCTTCATTCTCATAGGCGGACTGCCTCTGTTCTCCCTTCTTTAAGGGTAAGTGGGATGCTAATGTGAAATTTTATGCATGTGTTATGTGTTTTCTATGTTTTCCTATCAGACTGGTAACTTTAAATACTCTCTGTCACCCAGCTTCAGGTACTTCTTTTATCGGAGTTCTCCCTTCTGTACTACAGCTGCCCTCAGCTCTCTTCTCCTTACTCCTGTATGGCGTTGTAAAATACTTTCTGACACGTGAAGGGCTTGAATTCACCCTTCAATCGGCGCTTTTGTGGTAGGAGGTCACCAGGTCGGTTTCCGATGGTCGTTTATCTTCAGGGTACGCCATCTCCTTGAGACCGTTGCGCTCATCGTCTCCACAACCACCATTTCCCACATATCTATCAGGCACACTCTCCAAATAAAATAAAGAGGGAGTCGGCAATTATGATTCCAAGAATACGGTTACATATTAACCATCTCAGGTGATCACCAGACCCTCTAGGTTAGATTATAATTTTGATTTGTGAGATAAAGTCTAAACAGTTTACGTTTGTGGCCTTATACGCGCCTTAACTCTAAACAAAATCACTTTATCAGGAAGGTTGTAAACAGAAGCCAAACGGCGTTGAGACAGGGGGGTTTAGTTATCTGTGGAGATTTTCAATATAGTATAGATAATTCCATTAGATAGATCCCAAGCTAAAAGGGTCACCGTGTCTGAAGACCTAAAATCACTGCTACTTGAGGAAGAACTACATGAAATCTGGAGTTACCTCCATACGTCTGAAAAAGAATTTACTTTTTTCTCACACCATTCGGTCCAATCTCGATCGACTTTTTTTCTTGTACCAATAAGCTTGGGTACTACCACATATTATGGACTTCCTCCATCGGACTCATTACTGGGTATGATCATGTTCACCAGTTTAACTTGCTGATAAAATCCTCGTTCCTACTTCAACCCGATTGTGGAGAATTAATAATTACTTACTAACCCCTTCCCAGATAATAAAAAAAGGTTAACAAAACTATCAAAATGACCTCCGCACTCTTTACCTCCAGAAAACTATTGAGAGAAGTTTAACCAATAAAGTGGCAATCTTATATAAGGGGGATCGTCCTTTCAAAAATTCTTACTAGTAGAATTAAAATTCAACAGGCGCTCCGAACAAAAATTAGCTATCTAACTAACGGAATTGCTAAAATTAGATTTTATACGATATTGCAATCAGTTTGCAAAATACTACTCAAAGCTATTATAATTTAAAAAAAGAGGGAGAATATCCTCTCCTTCTGGACGAAGAGATTATGTCTTTTTGGACTCGGGTAAACCCTCCCTAAATTGGACATAATTCCCAATTAGAGACCCTCAATACTCCTTCACTACAGCTGAAGTACAAATAAGCAATTAAAAAATCCAGCAAGGTTGAATCAAAAACCCAGGACCTGATGGCCTCTCTAATGAGTACTACCATCATTTCTCCGGATACTAGCCCCACACCTGGTCTTGCAATGTTTTCTGACCTTGTTTCCTCCTCAAAAACCCTCCCCCAAAGAACTGCTACAAGTGATTTTTACTTACTATTACCCAAAACAGGCAAAGCACGAGGACTTAGTCGCCAAACTATAGACCCATATCACTTTTAAACTAATGATATAAAAATATACGCAAAATCTTAGCCTTCGTCTCAACTTAATCCTTCCCTCCCTATTACACAGTGACCAATCCGGTTTTGTGCAGGTAGACAAGCAAGGGATGGCTACTCGAAGTCTATTGGACTTTGGGCAGATAGCGGGGTAACCTCTAATCCATCGTGGCCTTTCCTGTCACTTGACGCCGATAAAGGCCTTTGAAAGTGTTAAATTGGGCGCTACATGGAATTAACATACAAAAATTTGGCATTTTCGGGTTTCATGATGTCTGCTATTCCTCTCCCTATATTCCACCCTTTTCAGCTCACGTTTAACTAGGAGTTTTTTTTTGATCCCTTCGACCGCTCAAAAGGCACACGTCAGTCCTGCCCCTTGTCCCCCTTAATTTTTTGTCTTTGCATTGAACCTGAGCTGAGAAAATAAGAAGCAACTCCTTAATCTCTGGTATTACTGTCCTAACACAAACCAATGAAGATAGCTCTCGCTGATGACGTTATGTTTAATAGCCTACCAAATCACCAATTTCATCCTGTCATTCTAGATATTATACAAGAATATTCTCTAGTCTCCTGTTTACAAACTCAACAGATCCAAAAATCCTATATTTTCCGATTAATAATATCTGCCTACAGATCCCGTCATTGTATAAGCTATTTCGGCTTTTCCATAGCACATTCATCCATCGACTACTTAGGTTCAAAGTCACACGTACCCCCGCATTTCGTCCCTAGCCTACGAACCTTGTTCTTGTTATGCAGAACTAGAAACAGATATAAAACGAACTCTCCCAACTACAAACTTCATTGGATAGCTAGATTAAACATCTTTAAAATGTCTTCCTGCACTATGTCATCTACCTATCTCGCGCCATTCCCATATGTTCATTCCACAGTTCACAACTACTAGACTACAACGTCTCCTCTCTAATTTCATATGGAATGGCAAAAAAGCAAGGGTCAAAAAAGGTCTCCTTGTACTATAGTCTAGTGAAAAAGGTGGTCTGGCACTGCTAGTCGTGTTCCAAATATACAGGCATATTATACAGCCATCCTTTCTCGAACATGGCCTCCCCCTGTGGTCAAATGATCAGTCCTAGTCCTGGGCACAATTAGATGTGCTATTCTTTCACCCCTTGCCTAGTTTGTTCCACATTAAGCATTCTTTTAGGAGCTTCATTGCCGTACCATCCGTAACTACAGTCACTGACTGACCTCTTCAAACTGTGGGCGAGGCTTTTGTGATTTCTAACTCTTGGGTCTCTCTGCTAAAGAACACACTCCTCTGATGTTTCTGGGAGTGGGATGTAATTTTTGTCCTCTTCCTGGTCGTGTACTAGGAAATTCTTTCAATTGACCTATTTTTCCATGACAACGGCGTCTTGAAATCTGTTTCAGAGTCGTTTCCTCGCACAAGTGTTGTGGGAGACCATGTATCTACTTTCAACTATTTCACAAAGTATGGCATCTATTCCATTTCAACTATCTGGCTTCCTCCGCGGTTGCTCCTTCTAATTTTAAAATTTCATTCTTTAAAAAGATGGGCTTTGAAAAAGGCTGTCATGCTATTTCATATGATCTCTGACAATCAAGTGACAATAAATCATCCTATATGCTCATAATGGGAAATTAATTAGCTAACAATTTTCCCTTGATTCAATGGAATGAGGCTCATAGGCTTTCTATACTGCTCTTAGGTGCATCTTAATCTTAACTGGATGTTAATGCGTAGGATACAATCTTCGCTGGGGTACCCTACCGTCCCACGGCCTGGACCATATGCATACTGGAATTTGGGTTATGTTGGGAAAATTTGTGGTCAACAAGGTTCTTATCCTATGATTGGTGGGGTTGCCCGTACATTAAACGTTTATGGAATAGTCAGTGTTCCGTTTCCAAAATTACGGTTTCATTGGAAACCTACCCCCAGAACTTGCAGAGGTTAGATATCGGCCTTTTGCAATTACTATTTCTCTGAGTAACTAGTTTTTTTCCATGTATAATTTCGTTCGTTTAGCCATTGCCACGGCCTGGGAATCCTCCAAACCCCATCACTCTACGAAAATTTATCAATAAGAGTTAACTTTAATTTTCCACTGTGAGCTAAATACTTATCCCCAACATCACTCTATGGTTTGTCCAATAATGAAGGGCGTTTTTATGGGTAACCCTGGCTCGCATCCAATTCTGTCAAATGTGACTTTCTTTTTAAATTCTTCCCTTCTGCTCTTGAGGTTTTGTTTGATTGCTCCATTGCATAATATGTGATTGCTGTAACCCGCTGGAGTTATTTGGTCTCTCCTTGTTTATTTCTTCTTGATTTGTGGTTGCAAGCTTTACTGTTCTTTTAATTGTACTGACTCTGCTTTGTATCAGAAGTACTTCTTTTTGTTTTACCTGTGAAACCTGCTCATGCATTACCCTTGAATAAAAGCATGTTTAAAGAAGCCACATTTCTGTTCCAAAGGACCATGATTATTGCTGTATCTCACAGCAACATGACCCCCAAAATTTATAAATATGACTTCTCAGCCACTGTTAAAAATTGTGAGGCAACAGACCCCAACCATTGACAATGTGAAAAATTCTAAAGATTGAAGTGAGTAATATGGTATTGGTTTTGTCATGAAAACCTTGGTGTCTATTAGTCGCCTCACAGCAAAAACCATCAAAATGAACTGTTGGGAATTGACAATAAAAATTTGCAGTAAGAAATGATCATTTTAAAAATAAGTTTTTCAAGAGGACCATTTCTGTTTGGAGAGGAATGTGAAGTAGACCAGCAACTAATCGGTGACCTCGGCAATTGGGGCCACAACATCATCAGAGATCTTTGCCTGATTTATCTTGATGAAAGTCAAACGATCCACATTATCTGTGGAAAGCCGGATGCGTTTGTCTGTAATGACTCCTCCGGCTGTGCTGAAGGTCCGCTCAGATATGACGCTGGCTGCTGGGCAGGACAACACCTCTATGGCGTGGCGAGCCAGCTCGGGCCATTCGTCCATTTTGGATACCCTGAAGTCTATTGGGTCCGGAACACATACAAAAAACTTGGTGTTGAGACGCAGATAGTGTGTACCATGATCTTAAGCTGGTCTCTGGGTGTTGTATCTGTGGCCTGCATTGCATGCGTTGGGGGAGGTGGAAAATAAAGATTGACAGAGTTAACACATTAGTCTTCTGACACCTTGCCTGCTGCTCCCCCTGCTGCCGCTACGGCTACTTGGCACTCTACTGCTGTCACGTCGTGGCGTTGTTCCACCGTGGGCATTTGAAACGTGAAGCAAAACGCACAGATGTCTCCAGTTGATCAATCAGCAAGGTCTCCATTTCCTGCATTTTACTTTTCTATTTGGGTGGGTGGAAGGAAAGTGCTGAGTTTTGTTCCGGGGATCCAGGAGGGTGGCCACCCAGTAACTGTTGTTCATTTTGATGGCCTTAATGCGAGGATCATGTTGGAGGAAATGGAGCATCCAAGCACTCATGTGAGAGATGGAGCCTTGAGTTCCCAAGCCTCTGGGTTGAGGGGCACTAGCAAACTCATCTTCCTAATCTTCCTCAAATTCACGCCAACCTCTTTCCAAGGAAGGGACGTCGGTGTCTAGGAATACCTCCTCCTCCTCTTCCTCCTCCTCTGCTTCCTCCGGCACAGCTTCAACACAGCCCTGACTTGCTCGATGATGAAACCCTGAGAGCTGAGGTGCCGCCTTGCACTAGCTCTGGACCCTGAACCACTGCCAATTGAGGGCCGATAAAATGAGAAAATGTCGGGCCCTTTTGGATTTGACGGGAGGGGAGGCTCTGTGTCTGCATCTGTGTCCGTCTCCTCCTCCGTCGCTGGCGGGAACCTGTTGTTTCAGAGTGTCCAACGATCGTTCCAGAATAAGATCACCAAAATGCTCATGCTGACAAGGGCATCGTCCGCACTGACCATTTTGGTGGCTTCTTCAAAAGTGGCAAGGATGGTGCAGAGCTCTTTCACCTGCCTCTACTTCGGTGGCTCAACACCCCGAGGTCCGCACCGCTGCTTGTCAGGCCATGTGTCACTTCGTACTGCGTAATGGCATTGCGCTGCTCCCACAATCGCTGGAGCATGTGGAGGGTGGAATTCCAGCGTGTTGCCACGTCAAAAATGAGACGGTTGAGGGGGGAGGCCGAGTGACGCTGCAACGAGCCAGGCCGGACGAAGCAGGGTGCGAACGGCGGAAGTGCGAACTCAGCCCTCGAGCCTTCTTCAGCGGGCAGTCCAGACCCGGGTAGCTCTTTAGAAATTTCTGGACGACAAGGTTCAGGGACTTTGTGCCAGGAAAGGGGATGTGCTCCGCCTACCGATCTTAAGGGCGGCCAGCAGATTTCGCCCGTTATCGCACACCACCTTGCCTGGCACAAGGTTCTTGTCACCCAGCCAGCGCTATGTCTCATTGTGGAGAGCCGTCCACAGCTCCTGACCTGTGTGTGGACGGTCTCCAAGGCAGATTAATTTCAACACGGCCTGGTGTCTCTGGGCACGTGATGCCACCAGAGGTTGGGGGAAAGAGCCCTGCACCATCCCTGCGGTTTTGAAGAGCATGCGCCGAGCCGGAGAGCCACCGTCACCCCCGAGACATCACCCCAGCTCACCAGTGGGCTGTCACAGAGATATAGTGGCTTTGGCTGTGCTTACTAGTCCATGTGTCGGTGGTGAGATGGACTTTTCGGACACAGATGCAGACAATGCGCTTGAAATTTTAGGATGACAGGTGGCTGGCCAGAGCAGGGACGGCTTTTCTGGCAAAGAAATGCCTGTCGGCATCTGGTATTGGGGGCAGGCGAGGGCATGATGTGACGGAACCCATCTGTGCCCACCAGACGGAAAGGCAACTTTTCCAAAGGGCCCAAAAGCTGGCAAGGCCGACATTCAGGCTTTTGGTTTTGGGATGGTTTGGGTTAAAGTGTTTCTTTGCTCCCAACCTGGAAGACAGAAGGCTGGCTGCTAGAATGGACGCTGTACGGGTGAAGGTCGTCAAACTGGCGGAGGAGAAGGGGTTGGATGGGTCTCTGGTGGTGCTGGTGGTACTCGGGCGCCGGTGGAGGCTGAAGAGGAGGCTGATCCTAATCATGACTCTGAGACACATGGGCACTGAGGGAAGCTTGGTGGTGGCGGAGGAGGGGGGGAGGCGGAGACAGGGGTTTGTGACAGTGGTTGGAGGCCCGGCGTCGGTCAGGCCTTTATTGGGCCCAAGTGTTCCCTCCATTTAACTCATGCATTCGCTGCATGTGATAGACATGTTGGTGGTGGTTAACCACTTAAGGTTCTTGCCTCTACTTATGCGTTTACGGCAAAGGCGGCATATGGACATCGCTGGGTGAATCAGAGGCTTGCTAAATGAAGGCCCAGGCATGAGAGGTCCTGGACCTTTTTTCGGCGATAAGCGAGGAACGGGGTTTTGGCGCTGACGTGGCTGGCGGAATCATATCAGGGACTTCTGCGACCGCCCTTCCTTTTTTGTGGCTGGACCCGTATTGACACTACCCCATTGTCTTCCTCCTCGTCCACTGATGAAGCGCTCGCAAGCAAATTCTGCGGAAAAGACCAGGATGGATCCCCAATGCCGTCGTCGTCGTCGTCGTCGTCATCATCATCATCATCATCATCATCAACACAGGTGACATGGTCGTCCTGACTTTCTGCATCCAGAATCTGCGGGCTACAAGCAAGGGGCAACTGCAAGGCGTTGCGACCGCCCGCGATTTTTGCCGTTGACCGGCTTCATTCACCTCCTCAGATGGCATCAGTAAACTGGGCGTCAGAGCAGACTAAATCATCCTCTTGATCTTTTAACATGCCTTCTGACCCCAACCGCATTTTTGTCTTCAAAAGAGGTCTTCAGCCCAAGGGGTTTTACCCACAATGGTGGGTACACGAAGTTGACATTTGGGCTGCTTCATGTGGGACGGATGCTGATGACGACATTTGTGGCCGTGACTGGGAGGACGAGGAGGTAAGACATTGCGGATCCATCCTAGTCTTTTCCGCAGAATTTGCTTGCGAGCGCTTCATCAGTGGACGAGGAGGAAGATGATGGGGTAGGGGTCAATACGGGTCCCGCCACAAAAGGGAGAGGGCGGTCGCAGAAGTCCGCTGATATGTTTCCCGCCAGCACGGTCAGCGCAAACCCCGCCCCTCGGCTTATCGCCGTCCAAAAAGGTCCAGGACCTCTCAAGCCTGGGCCTTTTGACCACCCTCTGGACTCACCCAGCGAATGTCTATGCCGCCTTTCCCGGGTAAACGCATAAGTAGAGGCAAAGAACCCTTAAGTGGTTAACCACCACCAATGTCTAGTCAATGCTGAAGCGAATGCATGAGTTGAAATGGAGGGAACACTTGGCCAAAAAAGGCCAGCCCGACCCCGGCCCTCCCACCACGGCCCCACCCTCTGTCTCCCCCTCCTCCGCCCCACCAAGCGTTCCTCAGCTGCCCATGTCTCTCAGGAGTCATGATCAGGGACCCAGCCTCAGCTTCAGCCCCCACCGTGGGCCGGAGTACCACCAGCACCAAACCAGAGACCATCCTACCCTTTCTCCTTCCGCCAGTTTGATGACCTGCACGCCGTACAGTGGCCTTTTCTCGCAGCCAGCCTTCTGTTTCCAGGTTTGGGAGCAGAAAGAAACACTTTAACCCAAACCATCCCAAAGCCAAAAGCCTGAATGTCGGCATTGCCAGGCTTTTGGCCTTGGAAATGTTGCTTTCTTTCTGGTGGACAAGATGGTTCCGCCAGGTAAATGGCCCTCGCCCTGCCCCCAATACCAGATGCCGAGCAGGCATTTCTTTCCCAGAAAAGCCGTCCCTGCTCGGGCAGGCCTCGTGTCATCTAAAATTTCAGCGCATTGTCTGATCTGTGTCCGGAAAAAGTCCATCTCCCCACCGACACTTTGAACTAGTAAGCACGGCAAGGCCGCTATTATCTTGGGACAGCTCCTGGGTAAGCTGGGTGGATTCTCTGGGGGTGACGGTGGCTCTCAGGTCGGCGCGACGCTCTTCAAAACCGCAGGGATGGTGCTGGGGCTCTTTCCCCCAAGGTTTCCTTGGTGGCTTCACGTGCCCAAAAGACACCAGGCCGTGTTGAAATTAATCTGCCTTAGAGACTGTCCACACACAGGTCAGGAGCTGTGGACGGCTCTCCGCAACGAGACCGGGGCGCTGGTGGGTGACAAGAATCTTGTGCCAGGAAAGGTTAGTGTGCAAATAACTGTCGAAATCTGCTGGCCGCCCTTTTAGATCGGTGGCTGGAGCACACCCCTTGCCTGGCACATGTCAAAAACCCTTGTCGTCCAGAAATTTCTAAAGATCGACCCGGGTCTGGACTTCCGGCTGAAGAAGGCTCGAGGTCTGAGTTCGCACTTCCGCAGTTCGCACCTGCTTCGTCCCGCCTGGCTGCGTTTGCAGCCGTCAGCTCGGCCCCCCCGGGTAAACCCAATCTCATTGTTGACGTGGCCACGGCCCCGTGGAATTCCACCCTCCACATGCTCCAGCGATTGTGGGAGCAAGCGCCATGCCATCACGCATTTCGAAGTGGACACATGGCGGGAACAAGCAGCGGTGCGGACCTCGGGGTGTTGACCCCACGGGTGGAGGCTGGTGAAAGAGCTCTGCACCATCCTTGCCAGTTTTGAAGAAGCCACCAAAATGGTCAGTGCGGAGGGATGCCCTTGTCAGCAAAGGCCCTTGTGGGGATCTTAGTTCTGACGATGTTGGACACTCTGAAACAACAGGTCCCGCAAACGATGGGGGAGGGAGGACACAGATGAGACACGGAGCCTTTTCTCCCTCAAATCCACAAGGGCCGACAGTTTCTCAAATTTTATCGGTCTTCATTAGGCAGTGGTTCAGGGTCCAGGCTGTGCAAGGCGGCACCTCAGCTCTCAGGGTGCATCATCGGAGGCAAGTTTAGGGCGTGTGTTGAAGCTGTGCCGGAAGAAGCGGAGGAGGAGGAAGGAGGTATTCCTAGACACCGACGTCCCTTCCTTGGAAAGAGGTTGGCGTGAATTTGAGGCAGATGAGGAAGATGGTTTGCTAGTGCCCCTCAACCCGAGGGTTGGGAAAACAAGGGGTCCATCATACATGAGTGCTTGGATGCTCCATTTCCTCCAACATGATCCTCGCATTAAGGCCATCAAAAAAGAACAACAGTTACTGGGTGGCCAACCCCCCTGGATCCCCGGTACAAAACAAAACTCAGCACTTTCCTTCCACCCACCCCAAAAAGAGAGTAAAATGCAGGAAAAGGAGAACTAGCTGATTGATCAACTGGATAAATCTGTTGCGTCTGATTCACTATCCCCAAATCTCACGGTGGAACAACATCAGCGACGTGAACCCGCAGTAGAGTGCCAAAATAGGCGTAGCGGGGAGCAGCAGGCAAGGTGGCAGAAGCCTAATGGGTGACCTTGGCAATCTTTGTTTACCACCTCACTAATGCATGCAATGCAGGGCACATCCAACACACAGAGATCAGCTTAAGGTCATGGTGCACGGACTATTGCATCTCAACACCGATGTTTTTGTATGTGTTCCCGGGCCCTTAGACTTCAGGGTACCCAAAATGGACGAATGGCACGATTTTGGGGTCGCCACGCCATAGAGGTGTTGTCCAGCCCAGCAGCCAGCGTATATTTGAGCGGGGCCTTAGCACAGCCGAGGAGTCATTTTCAGACAAATTTCATTCGGCTTTCCACTGATATTGTGGATCGTTTGACTTTCATCAAGATGAATCAGGCATGGATCTCTGATGATGTTGTGGCCCCAATTGCCCAGGTCACCGATTAGTTGCTGGTCTACTTCACATTCCTCTCCAAACAGAAATGGTCCTCTTGAAAAATTATTTTTAAAAAGATCATTTCTTACTGCAATTTTTATTCTCAATTCCCCAACAGTTCATTTTGTGGTTTTGCTGTGAGGAGACTAAAAGACACCAAGGTTTCATGACAAAACCATATTCCATTGACTCACTTCATCTTTAGAATTTTTCACATGGTCAATGGTTTTGGGGTCATGTTGCCTCATAATTTTTAACCGTGGCTGAGAAGTCATATTTATAATTTTTTGGGGTCATGTTGCTGTGAGATACAGCAATAATCATGGTCCTTTGGAACCGAAATGTGGCTTCTAAGTGGCATTTCTCCTTCACAATTTTTTTTACAGTGGCTGAGAAATCATTTTTATAATTTTTGGGGTCATTTTGCTGTGAGATACAGCAATAATCATGGTCCTTTGGAACAGAAATGGGGCTTCTAAGTGCCATTTCTCCTTCATAATTTTTAACAGTGACTGAGAAGTCATTTTTATAATTTTTTGGGGTCATGTTGCTGTGAGATAGCGCAATAATCATGGTCCTTTGGAACAGAAATGGGGCTTCTAAATTGCATTTCTCCTTCACAATTTTTAACAGTGGCTGAGAAGTCATTTTTATAGTTTTTTGGGTCATGCTGCTTTGAAATGCAGCAATACTACAGGTCCTATTCTAAAAAATGTTGTTTCTAATAGACATTTGTTCTTCACTATTGTCCGAAGTGGCTCAAGGGTCATGCTTTGAATTTTTGGAGGCATTTTGCTGTGACATGCAGCTATACTACAGGTCCTATTCTAAAAAATGTTTCTAACAGACATTTGTTCTTCACAATGGTCAAGAGTGGCTCAAGGGTGATGGTGCTGTCAGAAACAGTAATAGGTAGGACACTGTTAATGGAAACATTTTTGCAAAATGACATGTTTTTGCAAAATCTTTAACATAGTAGCAATCCCTTTATTGAGACAACCCATTTTAAAAATAATTAAAAAAGAGAAACAAGATATGGTGGGATTCCATCCGATTTTAAAATTGTTTTCTAGAGTTTTAAAGTACTAAAAACTTGCATGTACAAAATAGCTGTTAAAACAATTCCTCTGAATTGTACAAGGGAGGTACAGAAAACTTGACTAGATGTGGTTATTCAGAGGACATGGAGTATGGAGCACGGCAGAGAACAAAGTACAGAGACCATTTTTCCCCCGCACGTTGAGTAAAATGAGAAAAGAATGCCAAGATATAAGGGCACCTGGGTGTAACAGGAGCGTTAACACCAGTATTTCCCAAGGGGAAGCTCAATTGGTCCACACTCATACGGAGGGGCAAGCGCTACCCAGGTATTGACTGTGTACAGAGGAAGACTGAAGTTCTCACACTTCCGCTTCCGCACTCTGCTTCGCACGACATTTTTGTTGCTGCGTCATCAGGGCATTTTAACCTGCGTGTTAATAGATAACGGACGCCAGCCTGGGCTCTCACCGCACCCTTGTAACTCCGGCCCTGGGTCATGCTGTGGCCAGGAAGGTATAGTCAATGTCCAGTGAAAAATAAAATGGTGGTGAAAGGGCTCCTTTTTCCGGCACTTTTTAAATGTGGGGGTCATGCAGGTTTGGGGCTCATGCTGTGGCCCAGGACAGGTATAGTCAATGCCGTGAAACTAAATGGTGGTTGAAAGCCTCCTTTTTCCGGCCCCTTTTTAAATGTGGGGGTCATGCAGGTTTGGGGCTCATGCTGTGGCCCAGGACAGGTATAGTCAATGTCCAGTGAAACTAAAATGGTCGTTGAAAGAATCATTTTTCCGGCACGTTTAAATTGGGGGTCTTGCAGGTTTGGGGCTCATGCTGGTTCAGGACAGGGATATTCAGTGTTCAGTTCAAGTTCAAAATCATTTCTGCCTTCTGGCACTTTTTAATTTGTGGGTGATGCAGGTTTAAGGGTCTGCTGTGGTAAAGACGGATAGTGAATGGTGTGTGTTTTTTTTTTCTGTGGCTTTCATAACCTAAGTGTGTTGCCTAAGATGTAGCACATATCCATTGACTGTTGTGGATGTTAATTCCAGCTTCTCCAGCCTGTTTGGGTGTAAGAATGAAGGTGTTGTTGCTCTCCCCTAGACTTTTAAAGGTCATCGCTCATAATCGGAATGCTCACTATCGAAAAAACCTTATCGATGGTGGCCGAATATCAACTATCGCCCGATGTCGATAGCCAACGTAATCGCTCAACACTAGCGGCCACACATCCAGTTTGGCTGCCCAGTAGTCCAGCGGATCTTCTAACTGGGGTGGCAGAGTGCTGTCCAAGTAGGCCACCACCTGTTGGTTCGGGTCTGCTCCAGGTCCTGCTGCTGCTGCTGGCGTCTGCCCTCCTCATTAGGCGGGGTTTAAGGAAGCTGCTCATCTCAGTGACTCCAGACTTAGGTTGTGCTGATGGAGCTGGTACTGCTCCGACCCCCCCACCTTCCCCCAGCAGCCGTGGCAGTTGTACGTTTAGCGCTGAAGAACCCCCGGTCAGACTGTCAGAGGAGGGACGATGCCGCACATAGGCAGCGGCCATCTGATACGGAGGATTTCCCCATAGTATTTGAGTTTTTCCTCCCTCTCAATACCTGGGAAAGGCTCCCATTTTGCACGGGAGCGAGGGTCAATAGGGTGGAGAGCCAGAAGGGCATCCCTCTGCCGGATGCTGACTATTCTGCTGTCACTAGCCAGGCTATTCAGCATGCTGCGGGCCATCTGCACAAGTGACTCCGAGGGGCTTTCCCTGCCTCCATCTCGGCTCGGCACAAGCCATTAGTTCTCTGAACGGGGCAGAGTCCACCATTTGGAAAGGGAGGGACTGCAGCACCAACAACTTGGACAGGAATACGGTCAGCTTCTCTACCTTAGGATGGTTGGACGCATACTGTTGTCTCTTTGCAATCGCCTCGCTGAACGACTGCTGGCACCATGAGTTGCGAGGAACAGGAGCATCTGGACCGGGAGATGATGTCACAGAGAAACAGCTCCCTTCTGCAGAGATGGTTGAGCCTTGACTGGCTGCAATGGCATGTGTGCCACTGGGCGCTGCTGCTGTTGCTGCGGTGGCAGGATGGACCACCACATCGAGCCACGTTTCTCCCAGGCCACCAGATGGTGACGCTGCATGTGTTGACGCAGGGCCGTGGTGCCAACGTTAGCTCCCTGGCCACGCTTCACTTTCGGCCTACAGATTCTACATATACCCATATTCGGCTCCTCTGGTGTCTTAGCAAAGAACTGCCACACCGCCGAGTATCGGATTTTACCGCCAACGCACCACACTGAGTGACTACTGCCGCCGCTGCCTCGCTGAGCCCCTGTGCCGCTACTTTCTTGGACCTGTGAAGCTGGTTTTTTACCCCGTGGCCACTTGGCTCCCGACCTCACACTGCTGCTATCCTGCTGACTCACGGCCCCACGACCCACTTGCTGGCTGCGCCGCTGCCTGACGCGCAAGCTGACGCCCTCTTTTCCTGACGATGATGAAGCACTTGCCTCACCCGGCTCCCAAGTGCGGTCGGCTACATCATCTATTTGTGTTTCATCGTCACTGCTGTCCTCATCACCGGTCTTGGTATGCAGAGGCTGACCCCTCACATGACCTCCCATGCCACTCTCAACATCTATACTTTGCCTCCTACTGCAAGAAGCAGGGGATATTTGCCCCATTTCTTTGCTGCCAAGTAGCTGCTGACTGCCCTCCTCAAATTGTTCATCCTCGCTATATAGTGGCGCTGAGCCCAGACCTCATAGTAGATCTCTGGCTGAGGGAACTGGATGGGACAGAATCGGGTTGAGGACAGGTGAGGGCCGCTGACCCGCTCCTGGGCCATGCCAACTAAGGGTTGTCTGACGTTCCCACCGACTCTTGACTGGGGTTGTCAGATGTCATCTGGGAGAAAGTGGATGACCTAGTCAACCAATCAAGAACCATTGGGTTGCTGAACAACACATGGCCGCTAGATGACACCGGCAGTTCTGGCCCCACCGAGTGACCCCTGCTGCGACGTCCCCTTGCTGTGCTGCGACCTGGGCCTGCAATGTTTGTGCCTCTGCCACTCGCAGGTGAAGAGCCTGCTACCTCTCTGTCTGACATACTGTTTGTTCTAAAATGAACAGACACTGTTTGATGAAGATATCTGTATATGATAAATACACACGCTGTATTTGACTCCAAATTAACCCAGTAACAAGCTTGGTAATCCTTGGATATAAATTGCGCTCCACAAATGGCCAGGAAAAATTTACTTGTATGTGCCGTTTAAAAACTCTGTGTATTTTACTGAATATAAAAGCACAAACAGTCTTAATTAACCTTCGGATATGAATTATGCTGCGATTTTTCTGTGGGGTGAAAACAGAAGTTTCTTTACTGAGTACAATTGAGAAAACGCTTAATTAACCGTATGTAAATCGCAAAGAATGAGAACCAAAAACTCGAGCTTTGTGCGTGTTACAAATGGCGTGTTTTTCGCTACACAACAGAGAAAAAATTGTAATTAACCTTGCTTGTGATTATGGTACGGAATGTAATTTTTGGTGGTGAAAAAGACGGTTATTTTTGTCACCAGCAGAAAAACAATGCTTAATTAACCCCTTGATGTAAATTGCGCAAAAGAATTGAGCAGCCACAAACGACTAGCTTTGTAGCGTGTTACAATGGTGTATTTTTTACGCTACACAACAAGAGAATAAATTGTAATTAACCTTCGCTTGTGAATTATGCTACAGGAAAATTTTATGTTTTGGCGGTGAAAAAGACGGTTTCTTGGAGTCACCACAGCAGAAAAACAACGCCTGGATGTAAATTGTGCAAAAGAATTGAGCAGCCAAAAATGAAGTGGTATTTGTATTGTAAAAACGCTGTTTCTTTAAATGAATACAACAGGAACTGGCTTAGATCCCACTTGGATATTCAATGTGCTGTGAGCAGATAGCATTGAAATGTATATGCAGCTGCAGTGGACGCACACTGGACTTCAGATCCAATACCCCAAAAAAATCTGAAATAGAACATTACGAGAAGCAGTCTCTGAGACAAGCTGAGACACCGCCCAAAAATCGCTGTATAAAAATCAGTTTTTCAGTAAGAGCTATTACAAGCAACCGCGGCAGCACCTTCCCTGTCAGTACAGTGAGAGGAGTGTGAGCTCCCAGCATCGCGCCCGGACTTATATAGTGCGGTGACGTCACAGAATCCCGCCGGTCTCTGATTGGCTTCATCTCTGCACATGTCATGCAGGCTATGCCCTTCTTCCTCCCAGAGTGCTTTGACCCATGTAACGCCATGTGCTCGCAGTCATTTTATCAATCAAAAGCACACTTCGTTCACCCGAAGTACCCCAAACTTCGACTTCGTTCAGAATCGAAGTTTTCCTGAAATTCTCACTTCGTTAGAATCAATTCGCCCATCTCTAATTATATTATTTGTGCACATTTCTGTATTTGGTTGCGACACTGTCCACTTTAAAATGAGAAGCCTGGGGAAATTGTAAACATTTCAACAAAATATTAAATTAGCTTCCATATTCAGATTGTTGTATTCCATTCATGTTCATGTGTTTCTAGAGGATTCTGATCCAAAAGTTAACAGCAGTGTGAAAGATCAGAGTATAAGACAAGTATAAATTAATGGGGTTGGTTATCGGAATTGGAGTCATAAAGGAGAGCCAATGGCAAAGCTCGTAATGCAAACATTAGAATATCCTTAAACGAATTTATAAATAACATTATTGTTCTTCAAGAAATTTAATGCAGCAACCTGACATTTTAATTAGATAGGGATGTAACTGGGATAGCACAGGCTAACCTGATGAGTAAAGTCCATGGTATCTCCCTCGGGGTTTGTCACAAAAGGTTGTTCGTTGGCGAGCATCGGGGCCCTTTGGGCCCCGGGCCCCTGACCCCAAAGGGGTTTTGTAAGGGTCAAACTGGATTCCGTTTCCCGCACTTCCTATAAAGGGTGAGTTTGGGGGTTTTGTGTGACCACATGGGCTGTATGCAGCAATTTCCTGGTTTCCCTTTGATTTTCCCGAGTGCGGTATTACCCACGAAAGATAGTGTGGTTTCCCGACCAGGCTGGGCCCAGTATTCTAATATCAAACTTGTCTTGGCAGACAGGTTCCTAGTAGCCCTTCTCTGTATCTCCCCAACCCTTGGTCCGAAAAAGAAAGGGGAGTGTGTTTGTCTTGTTCTCAAATATGGATTTTTACGTGTATGACTATTTATTTTATATTTCCCAGGTGTCTATCCTTTTCTTAAAATTTTTCCATCCCTTTTGGGAAAAAATCTTACTTTGGCCCTGTGGAGGCTGGCTAAGGTGTGAATTGAATGATAAAATGCTTTTGAGGTGTGACTCCCTGGTGAATGGTGCTTCCTATGCACCAAATGGCTTTCTAGCTTTGGAGTGATCAAGTAATTATTGATTTCCTGTGAGAACAGAATCTGAGTGAGGTCTGGCATTTAACTATGATGCCTTGGATTCAATTCAATATTCATCATAGGGGTGTTGAGTTTATTGTTGGTTAAAGGGGTTTTCTTACCATGCAGTTTCACAGTCACATCCAGCTATAACAGTGATTGACACATCAGCTCTGCTGTTTCTAACTATTCCTGTTACATAATGAGTGCAAGAGAAAAGCTGTCAAAGTCCATAGCTAGAGTAGACTTGCAAAGGGGAGGAAATGGACATCTGTGAAGTGCCGAGGTTTGAGCATTTAAAGATAAGGGAGCGGGAGGAAAATATTTAACCATAGAATATCTTTATCTCCTGATCAAAGAAAAATCCACAAAGCAAGATATATAGTCTTCAATTATATGTCCCTACATGTTAAGATTTCTGGATTGTGGTCTCCAGAATAATCAAATTTTAGGCTGTAAATACAAAGAGAAAAACATTGGTTACAGGGTTTTTACACAGAAGAATAAGGGAAGAAAAGCTAGATCACATGCAAGCTAGAAGTCAATAAAATAGGGCACAGGAAGCTCAAAACTGAGGATTAAATGGGATAGAAATTTCTGTGATTCTACACATAACCATTTTCAGATCACTAGATGTAGAAGGCACATGGCTAAAACAAACAAGACTATCTGAAGTAGAGTGCCAGGGCTTCAAAATGAAACTACAGTTCATGTCCAAACAGTTTTGTTTCCTGATACATAGTAAGGAATGGTACAAAGGGTCAAAGCCAGGAGTAGAAAAAGAGGTAAAAGATGAACAAGCTCAATGGCAAAGATGAGGCAATATCAAGGAACAAAGCAGAGGTCAAGATTAGTGTTGAGCGATTATTATCGACAAAGTTGAAATCGGCACGGTTTTTTACGTTGATCAGATTTTTTAGATCACGCGATAATTTAGGTGAAAATCTGTGCATAATCTATTAATATCGCGCTATTTTCAGCGCTTCCTGTCTTTTTGGGGCGGCCAGCAAATCAGCTTGGGAAATAGAGCAGGGTGAGCTGTGTGTGCGACGTCATGACTGGGATTTGTATGGTTGCGATTGGCTGGAAAAATCACATGACCTCGTTTTACATAGAACAGCCCTTCCTGTTCTGCCTCAGTGTGTGTCAGCGTCTCATAGGAGTAGGACGTGCTCTCGGTCCCTATCCATACAGCTCAGCAAACAGCTCAGCAAAATTGTTCTATTTGTTCACACAGACAGCTATGCTTTTAGCTGTGAACATTAGAACTTAGGCAAATTAGAGATTTGCTGATTTTAGGTAGTAAGGCTGAGAATTTTAAAGGAGCATCTAGCCCTGCAAAGTCACAGGGAGAATCGGGGGGCGAAAACAGACAAGCTCTTTAAAGGATACTGTATATTGTGCAGCCCAGACTTTGTTTAGACATTGCATTGCAATGGCTTTTTATTAACCGTTTTCTGTTGAAATTAACTTGTATGTTGGGCAGCCTGAACTTATATTAGGATACAGATCTTTTCTAGTAACTGCTGGTGTATTTGTTAGGTGCCAAACTCCCCTTTTATTATCCGTATACCTTTCAGATAGGTGTTTTTTCATTTTGACGCAGTCCAGCTTTGTTGATAGAGGCACCTTGCACTTAAATTTGAATACAGCAATTTTTTCGTCACCGCAGGTGTATTTTTAGGTGCAAAAAATACTGTTTATTATCCGTATACATTTCAGATAGGTGTTGTTTTGATTTGAGGGATTTGAGAATAGCTGTGATTTGCCGTCTTTTAATAAGAGACTTTCCAAAACTCTTCCATACCTTCTCAAATTTTTATCTTTCTGAACATGGAGCGAAATTAAGGTGGTAAGCGAGCAAAGAAGGGTAGACAGGAGGTAGAGGTACGAGAGAAGGTGCTCCTTCCAGTGCTGGCAATAACACGCATGCCAGCGGATCGTCGGTTGCAGGACCGTCAGGCCTGTCATCGCTGGGTCAGGGCTCTGTGAATCTCAGTAACGAACAGATTCGCCAATCTGTTTTTCAGTGGTTAATGCAACCTGCATCCAGCAGTCTTACCTCCTCGTCCTCCCAGTCACGGCCACAAATGTCGTCATCAGCATCATCAACATCCGTGCAACATGAAGCGAAGGCAGCCCAAATGTCAACTCTTGTACCCACCACTGTGGATAATCCATTTTCTGAAGACCTCTTTGATGACAAAATGCGGTTGGGGTCAGAAAGTATTTCCAAAGATCAAGAGGCCATAGAGGATGATTTTGTCTGCTCTGATGCCCAGTTACTGATGCCATCAGAGGAGGATAAGGAAGCCGGTCAATCAGCAAAAATCCCGGGCGGTCGGCAACGCCTTGCAGTGCCTCTTGATTGTAGCCCGCAGCTCCTGGATGAAGAAAGGGGAGGACGACCCAAATCACCTGTGTTATGATGATTGAATGATGATTTAGAATGCGGATTTCCCTCGAGGTCTTTTCCGCAGAATTTGCTTGCGAGCGCTTCATCACTGGACGAGGAGGAAGACGATGGGGTAGTGTCAATACGAGTCCCGCCTCAAAAAGGGAGAGGGCGGTCGCAGAAGTCCGCTGATTTGATTCCGCCAGCCATGGTCAGCGGAAACCCGGCTCCTCGCTTATCGCCGTCAAAAAGGTCCCGGGCCTCTCAAGCCTGGGCCTTTTTTGAGCAAGCCTCTAATTCACCCAGCGATGTCATATGCCGCCTTTGCCGTAAACGCATAAGTAGAGGCAAGAATCTTGGGTGTTTAACCACCACCAACATGTCTAGTCACATGCAGCGAATGCATGAGTTGAAATGGAGGCAACACTTGGCCAAAAAAGGCCAGACCGACGCCGGGCTTCCAACCGCTGTCACGCTCTCTGCCTCCGCCTCCTCCTCCTCCGCCACCACCAAGCGTTCCTCAGCTGCCCATGTCTCTCAGAGTCATGATCAGGGATCAGCCTCCGCTTCAGCCTCCACCGTCGCCCGAGTACCACCAGCGCCACCAGAGACCCATCCTAGCCCTTCCCCTTCCGCCAGTTTGATGACCTGCATGCCATACAGCGGCCAGTCTAGCAGCCAGCCTTCTGTCTTCCAGGTTTGGAAGCAGAAGAAACACTTTAACCCAAACCATCCCAAAGCCAAAAGCCTGAATGTCGGCATTGCCAGGCTTTTGGCTTGGGAAATGTTGCCTGTCTGTCTGGTGAACACAGATGGGTTCCGCCACGTTATGGCCCTTGCCTGCCCCCAATACCAAATGCCGAGCAGGCATTTCTTTGTCAGAAAAGCCATCCCTGCCCTGGCCAGCCACGTGTCGTCTAAAATTTCAAGCGCATTGTCTGCATCTGTGTCCGGAAAAGTCCATCTGACCACCGACACATGGACTAGGAAGCACGGCCAAGGCCGCTATATCTCTGTGACAGCTCACTGGGTGAGCTGGGTGGATGTCTCTGGGGGTGACGGTGGCTCTCAGGCTCGGCGCACGCTCTTCAAAACCGCAGGGATGGTGCAGGCTTCTTTCCCCCAAGGTCCTCTGGTGGCATTACGGGCCCAGAGAAACCAGGCCGTGTTGAAATTAATCTGTCTTGGAGACCGTCCACACACAGGTCAGGAGCTGTGGACGGCTCTCCGCAACGAGACCGAGTGCTGGCTGGGTGACAAGAACCTTGTGCCAGGCAAGGTAGTGTGCAATAACGGTTGAAATCTGCTGGCCACCCTTAAGATAGGTAGGCTGGAGCACATCCCTTGCCTGGCACATGTCATGAACCTTGTCGTCCAGAAATTTCTAAAGAGCTATTCGGGTCTGGACTGCCTGCTGAGGAAGGCTCGAGGTCTGAGTTCGCACTTCCACCGTTCGCACCCTGCTTCGTCCCGCCTGGCTGCGCTGCTGCGTCAGCTGGGCCTCCCCGTCAACCTTCTCATTGTTGACGTGGCAACACGCTGGAATTCCACCCTCCACATGCTCCAGCAATTGTGGCAGCAGCGCAATGCCATTACACAGTACGAAGTGACACATGGCCTGACAAGCAGTGGTGCGGACCTCGGGGTGTTGAGCCACCGAGAGTGGAGGCTAGAGATGGGCGAATTTCTCAAAATTTGGTCAATTCGCCGAATTTTCCGACAAAATTTGTTTCGTTCCGAATTACTTCGGCACGAATCGCGTTAAAAAGCAGCTATTTCCAGGCTGCACAGAGCCGGCAGGGTGCTGTAGAACGTTGGGCCATACATAAATATGCAGAGGGAGCTTGGTTTGGTCTTCATACAATGTTGTGTTTTAGTATGACACACAGATGACTGCCGCCGCTTTTAGAATCGCTTCACTATAAAATTCCCTGGGCACTTAAGAGGGCAAAACTGACCAAAAACTGAAGCGGGATGTAGCCTGATAAAGTCATGCCCGCAAAAGCTGGAAACCCTGGGCAGTTTCAAAACCCATGAGGTCAAGGCCTCATTCTGGATGGAAAAAAAAGGCCAGGGAAATAACGTTGGAGGCACAACAGCAGAGTTAGGCCCCAGGCAGTGGCACAAGACTTTGGGAGGGGGGAAAAACGGAAAAACGTGGCACAAAAAAGAAGCGGGGGCACCCCCCGAAAGCATGAGTCCCCAGTTAAAAACATTCGTGGGCCCAAAAAGGAAGCCCAGGGGGCCAAAATCCACCGTGTGGCCGTCCCGCCAGCTGGTCGGCAGTGGCCAATCATTCGGAGGTGGAAAAAAAACAGAATTTTGGCCACAGGTGGCCAACAAAAACGTGTGAGGCCAACAGACGATGGGGTAGCCAGTGGCAAAGACATTCTTAGGTAAAAACGGGGAACCAAAAAAATGGCCAATACTGAGAGCGAGGGAAAACGGCGCCCCGCGAAAGGTCGAGTGGTACAATAAAATTTCTGTAGGTGGCAAAACAAAAAGCCACAGATACTCCCCGTGTGCCATTAAACGCACACATGATCGGCGGGAATGACATTCGGAGTGGAAAAAAAATTAGGCCAAGGGGCACAATCCAATTTGGGGGAGGTCCAAACAGCATTGAGGCAGGCATGGCAAAATGACATTCGGGAAGGGGGAAAACGGGAAACCCACAGAATGGCACAATGACTGAGAGGGGAGGTCACGGCGACAGCGCATGGGGTCAGGCAGGGTACAATCTTCGAGTGGAAAAAAACAGAAGGAACCCACAGAGGGCAAAAATCAAACAGTGGCATTTTCAACACACAGCATGGGGGTCAGCAGGGGCACAATGACATTCTGGAGGGGGAAAAAACAGAATTACCACAGAGGGCCAATCCACAGGGGGAGGCACAACAAGCAGTATGGGGTCAGACAGGCACAATGCATTCGGAGGTGAAAAACAGGGGGAAGCCACAGAAGGGGCACAAGACGAGACGGGGGTCACCACAGCAGAAAGAGGCGCAGTGTACAAAACTTTCTGTGGGGGAAAAACAAAAGGGAACCCAGAGGGGGCAAAAAACCAACGGGGGCAGCACAACAGAGCAGCATGAGGCCCGGGCAGGGGGCACAATACATTCTGGAGGTGGAAAAACAAATTTACCCCCAAGAGGGGCACAATCCACAGTTGAGGCACAACAGCAGCAATGGGGTCAGGCAGGGCACAATGACTTCGTAGGGGGAAAAAACAGGAGGAACCACAGAGTGCAAAATGCTGAGAGCGGGGGTCACCGGCAGCACATGAGGTCGGGCAGGGCACAATGAATTCGGGAGGGGGCAAACAGTATTGGCCAAAGAGGGCACAATCACACAGTGGGCGGTCACAACACAGCAGCATGGGGTCAGGCAGGGGCACAATGACACTGAGGGGGCAAACGTATTAGGCCACAGAGGGGCACAATCCCACATGTGGGGCACACACAGCAGATGGGCGGCCAGGGGCACAATACAATGGGGGTGGCAAAACAGGAGGAAGCCACAAGGGGCCCAATGACTGAGCGGAGGTCACGGGCGGAGCCATGAGGTCAGCAGTGGCACAATACACAGTGTGGAGGACACGACAGCAGCTACCAGCACATGAGCAACAAGGGACAATGACACATGGGGGACCCCGGCAGCAGCCCCCCCCGCAGCAGCATGGAGTCAACAGTTGCACAATAAAATTCGGAGGGGAAAAAAAAAGGAGTAGGCCACAGAGGGCACAATCACACAGGGGTGGAGGGTGACCGAAGCACAGCAGGGGTTTATAGATGGCAAAATGACAAGTTTGAGGTAGAGGGCAATACCTTCCCTGGTAAAGAGGTGGAGGCAATGGAAAACTAGCACAATTTTGGGGCTCGGGCGGGTCGCATCAAAATAGGGGCTGAGGCGGAATTTTGAACCCAGACTGACGCCAAAGGCTTTGGTGTGTGGAAAACCGGGCCGATCCACGCCTGATTCATTTTGACAAAGTCGTCGTTTCCAAACATTTTCCCGGGAAAAGCGGTTCTCCTTGGGGGTAACGAGGGCCCCCGCCGCACGAACACCCGCTCTGATCCCACACTACTGGCCGGCGGGACACTTCCCACGAAAAACTCGGCAAGTTGGGGCCCACCACCTTTGGCTCCCGTAGCCCAGGGGATCTTCTAACGGGGGTGGCAGAGTGCGCCCAAGTGGGCCCCCCCTGTTGGTTTCAGGGACTGCTCCAGGTCCCTGCTGCTGCTGGCGACACCCCCTCACAGGCGGTTGAAGGAACTGCCATCAGTGACTCCAGATTTAGGTTGCTCTGATGGAGCGTCTGCAAATACCCCCACACCCCCCCCAGCACCGCGCAGAATACGTGAGCGCTGAGGAACCCCCCCGGCCCAAAGCTGTCAGAGGGGGTGATGCCCACAAAGGCAAGGGCCAACCCCTGATACGGAGATTTCCCCTATATATTTGATTTGTCCTCCCCTCAATAGCTGGAAAAAAGGCCT
>JAODAL010028708.1:0-52876 GCA_025379985.1 Phyllomedusa bahiana | reverse complement strand
ATTGTCCCCTTTGGGGCCTACTCCAGTTTTTGCGACCTCCAGAATGTGATTGTGCCACTGCCTGACCTCATGCTGCTGCTACCGTGACCTCCACACTGTGTTATTGTGCACTCTGTGGCCTACTCCAGTTTTTGCGACCTCCAGAATGTGATAGTGCCACTTCCTGACCTCTTTGCTGCTGCAAACCGTGACCTCCAACACTGTGTTTTTTGTGCCACTCTGTGGCCTCCTCCTGTTTTGCCCCCCTCCAGAATGTCATTGTGCCACTGTCTGACCTCATGCTGCTGCGTGGTGCTCCCGTGACCTCCCCCACTGTGTCATTGTGCCATGTCCTGACCTCATGCTGCTGCTGCCGTGCCCTCCACTCTCTGTCATTGTGCCATACGGGGCCCTACACCTGTTTTCCAAACCCCCAGAATGTCATTTGCCACTGTCTGACCTCTTTCTGCTGCTGTGGCGCTGCCGTGCCCTCCACACTGTATCATTTTGCCACTGTCTGACCTCATGCTGCTGCTGCCGTGCCCCCCACTCTGTGTCATTATGCCACTCTGTGGCCTACTCCAGTTTTTTGCCCCTCCAGAATGAGATTGTGCCACTCCCCTGACCTCATGCTGCTCCCTACCGTGACCTCCACACTGTGTCATTGTGCCACTCTGTGGCCTTTTTCCTCCCTGTTTTGCCACCTACCTCAGAAGGGGCCCCCCATTTGTGCCACTTGTCTTTTTTTTCCCCCCCAATGCGGGGCTTTTGGCCCCCGGGGGCCGCGTCACCTCCACACTCTGTCATTAATGTTGCCACTGGCTCTCAGCTTGTTTTTTTTTCCAGCTTTCGCTGGCATAAACTTTATCAGGCTACTTTCCCGCTTGAGAATTTGGTCAGTTTTCCCCTCTTAAGTGCCCAGGGAATTTTATAGTGAAGCGATTCTAAGAGCGGCGGCAGTCATGTCCGTGTCATACTAAAACACAACATTGTATGAAGACCAAACCAAGCTCCCTCTGCATATTTAAGCATGGCACAACGTTCTACAGCACCCTGCAGGCTCTGTGCAGCCTGGAAATAGCTGTTTTTTAACGGATTCGTGCGAAGTAATTCGGACCCAAACAATTTTTTTCGGAAAATTTTGGCGAGGTGACCGAATCTAATTTTTGAGAAATTCGCCCATCTCTAGTTACCATGTAAAGACATTCGTTTTGGAGCAACCTTTGTAACATAGATGAAGAATACAGAAGCGTGAAGCAGCCCTTAAATGGCATCTAGTATGCTGAGTGCTACATATAAAGACTAAAAACCTGTATATTGCCTCATTGACTAATGTTGGCTTTTTACTAAGGAAAAATCAAACTGAACTGCAGGCAAACAGAAAATACTGCCAAATGCAATAGGCCTTAGCGTGATTCTTTGTAGCCTGTGATACTAATTTTATGTTATTACTCACATTTTCAACTATTTCCCTAAAATCAAATCTATTTCCCATGTTTGCCGAAAAATATTATGCTTTTCACTTACATATCACTTTCTGTATTTTTCTAAAAGGAAGTAATAATGCAAACCTGCAAATAGCCTTATCGTATGATGAATATGTGTGCACTGAAAAATAAATGCATGAATTTGAATGGTTTCTATTACAACTATAAATGCAAAAGCCAAGGAGATGCTAATCAGGGTAGAGGGCCCAGATGTTATGTGAATTGAGCTAAGAGCAAGGCATTTCTATATTAGATGGTAAATCATTGCTGGAGAAGCGTACCTTCCTAATTTGCTGGTGTGATCAGAGGTCTCTGTAATTCACATGCTGACAGTCTATTTAACCAGGCTACTATCTTTCAGATAACTGATAAAGGGACGAGAAAAGCAATATTACAAGCAATGGTGATGAAGTATTTATTTCTCACTATTTATGTAGTATCAATATATTCTGCAGCAATATGGACACAATGTAATGACTCACATCAGTGTCTGATCCCATAAAGGCCCATTTCACATGAATGTATTCTGGTCAATATTTTTCATCAGTATTTGTAAGCCAGAATTGTCGTGGAACATAAACTGTAAAACTGTGTTTTGGACCTGCTCCTGATTTTGACTTACACATTCTGATTGAAAACTTACCAAAATACACCTGTGTAAATGTACCCCAAGGGTAGGAATAGATGGTGCAGCCAAGAAGCTTACCCTTTAAGCAACAGCTAATGACCACACAAGATACTGGCAAACTTGTGCGGCCATTGGCTGTTTCTTGGCCACACTGTCTATTATCATCATTAAAGAGGTTTTCATGCTGTTTTACTGAGTAACAAGCAGCTTTTCTTTCACTTTGCTCTCCTCAGGTTGTGGGTGGTTCTATAGCAGTGATTATCAAATTTAGCTTCTTTATAAAAAGCTGAAACATTACAAAGACTTAAAGGTGATTTTCCAGGACATGAGTTCCTTACCTCCTTATCAGCACAAACAAATCATGCTATGTCATGAACTGCTGCAGGGGTGAGTGGGAGGGGGTGAGCAGAGAGTGAGGAATAAGGAAGCGTCTCAAAACTTAACTCAAATAATAAAATTACAACAGTGGATTATCTATACAGCAAGACACAGGCTCATATACTGCACTTTCTCCCCAGCCCCTTGAAGCTCATTCATTTTCCCTGTCATCAGATAAGAAGTGTTTCATGCAAGCCTGTCAGCTCCTCTGGTCGTGTCTAATGCAAGCTTTCAGGTAACTAAGGGGGAACTGAGAAATGTTGTAGCTCTCACAGGCTTCACTTTTTGTAATCACATATATTTAGAAAAGTGATTAAATACCCATTTTGGAGGATCCCACGTCAACATTACATTGTGGCAAAACCCCTTTAAGTACATGGGAATTTATTCTTCAGTAAAGAAAGCAACAAGTGCTCTGATATGTGAAAAAATTGCTTATCTGTAAACAAAAGTTAATCTTGTTAGCGATAGTAAGTCTTCTGTGAAGTGAGCTCCACCCTGCTCTCTGTCTAATCAGGAAGACAGATTGGTCATAAACAGAGAAACCTGTGTGCACCAAGAGAAAATAAAATCTTATCCCCAACCTAGGTAAAATCAAAATACTAATGTACTTGGAAAAAGTCTTCAATTACCTGTCCATACATTTTGTAAACTAATCTTTATAGTAATAAAACCCCTTTAAGGTATAATCACATGTTGCAGATTTGTTTGTAGATTTTATACTGGATTTTACTGCAATTTTTTTATTTTGATTTTAGTAGGAGAAAGCAAAATCTCCATTGAAGTTTGCAAATAAACCTTTGGATTTTACCCTTTCCTATTGAAGTCAGTGTAGAAAATTCCACAGTAAAATCTGCACTAAATCGCAACTAATTCCACAATAAAATTTAAGCCAACAACTTAAATAGATTTGCCAGATGTAAACATCCCCATAGCATATATTTACATCTTAGGGACAGTTGCTTTGGAAGCTATTTTTAGGTGCTCTGCAGCATTAGTAAGAGGAGTGAACAATGGTCTTCATTGTCTTGCATGTCCCTACATTATTGATAGCGTCAGAAGGTGCATATGAAGGCCAGATGAACGCTCAAACACATCATACCTACTGTCGTGCACGGTGATGATTTGGGCTTGTTTTACAGGCAAAGAACCTGATCGCCTTACAGTCATTGAGTTGATCATGAATTCCCCTGTATATCAAAGAATTCTACGGGCAAATGTGAGGCCATCTATATAACATCTAAAGATTAAACCTGAGTCATGCAACAGGAAAATGATCTCAAGCAAATCAGCAAATCCAAAACTAAATGGTTGAAAAAGAAAAGAATCAAGGTGTTGGAATGAATGTTAAAGTGAAGACCTCAATACAATTGAATTGCTGTGGTGGACCTTAGTAGAGCTGTTCATAAACCAATGCCCAAAAACTTTAACAGACTGAAGATAGAAGAGTGGGCAGAACTTCCTCCAGAATGATATGAAAGACTGAGAGTCATGCAGAAAATGACTATTGCTGTTAAGTGTGTTTCTACAATGCTAAGGATTCATGAGTTCAACTTAGTTTTTCGCACATGGATTTTACATTTTGGCTTAAAGGGGTTGCCTCACTGCAAAGATTAGCGGTCAACATGTAGGGAATGGTAAATGTAGACTTTTTCCAAATACGTTGCTTTGTTTATTTTGCTTTGTTTAGGAAGGAAGAGAGATTTTATGTGCTCTGAGTGCCCACAAGTTTGTCTTAGTTACTGACCTGCTCTCCCCTTCTCTCTCTGCTCTTTGTCTTATCGGACAGCATGGAGTGGCGTCACTACAGGACTGCACTCAGGACTGCTGACAGCTTGAGAACAGAGTGTGTTAGCGCTAAGGGATACATTTCTTCAAAAATCCAACAATCCTTGTAAAGTAATGAAAAATATTCCTTTATTTGGACATAGATAAAACGTGGTCACAATGAACAAGACAAAAAATGCTGATACGTTGCAAATCTTTATGACTAAGAGCGGTTAGCTCACAACATGTTAG
This sequence comes from Phyllomedusa bahiana, assembly GCA_025379985.1. Taxonomy (NCBI): domain Eukaryota; kingdom Metazoa; phylum Chordata; class Amphibia; order Anura; family Hylidae; genus Phyllomedusa; species Phyllomedusa bahiana. Next base: position 48,385 of record JAODAL010028708.1, on the reverse strand, counting down.
CAGTTTTTTAACCTGCTCATCCTGAACACACTTTTAACTAAGTCAAAATAAAGGAATTTATTTTAATGTTTTTACAAGGATCGATGAATTTTTTCAGAAATGTATCTTCTGGTTCAGACACACTGGGTGGTTTTGTGCAATCCTGAATAGGAGCAGTGAGCTGGCTTAACTTTCCTTTTTGTGTTATTTCTAACAATTAGATTAATTACTTTTGTTTACTTTGAACTCTGAAGCTCTCTGCTCTATAGCTAGCATGTCCTGCTCTCATGTCAGTGCAATTAGCTGTGAATGCGGAGCTGATATGCTAATTACTGCTACAGAACCACCCACACAGGGGCATCGCTAGGCCGCTGCCCCAAACCTGCTCCAGAGCACCGGTGCCTGCTCAGTACTGTTGCACTCCGCAATAGAAAACTGGGGAGCGGCACGATGAAGTCACTTTATCGCGCTGCTACCTCTTTTAGGTCACACAGTCATCACTCTGCCTGAGCTATGCAGCCCAGGAGCTGCCAGAGGAGCGTCCCTGCGCTGGTGGCATGATGTAATCACATTCCTCCAGCGGCTTCTAGGCTGCACAACCCAGGCAGAGTGACAGACAAAAGAGCAAGGTGCTCGGCAGGGGAAAGGTAAGAATTATTGTGATTATTTTTTTCATTGGCAATATATAAACTTACCTACCTATGAAGGGGTGCCTATCTGACTATGGAGGGGACCTATGAACCTGCCTAACTATAAGGGGACCTATATACCTCTGGAGGGGACTTATTTTCCTGCCTAACTATGAGGGGACCTACGTACCTCCCTAACTAAGGAGGGGACATATATACCTGACTGACTATGGAGGGGACTTTTATATCTACTTAAATATGGAGGGGACCTATATACTTAACTATGGAGGTGACTTATATACCAACCTAACTATGGAGGGGACCTATATACCTACTTAACTATGGAGGGGACTTATACTGTATATCTAACTATAGAAGTGACCTATGTACCTACTTAACTATGGAGGGCACTTACCTACCTACCTACCTAAGGAGGGGACTTATATACATACCTACCTAAGAGGGGGGCCTATTTACCTGCATACCTACCAAGGGGCCTATATACCTATTTAATATAAACATTACAAAAATGGCAACAGTACTAATCTCTATTTCCTGCACCTCCTAAAGATCATGGCTGTGGCTGATCTTCTGGGGGTGCGGGGGATGGAGTTCAGGCCACATAACATGATCCTGGGGGTATGGGTCACAGCCACAACACAACCTCCAGGGAGTTGGTCCCCCCATCATAGTCCCCGACCTATCATCCAGGGACGGGACGACGGGTAGGCAGAGGTAGGCGATTGCCTAGGGCACCTACCTCTGCCTGCCACTTAGGGGCGCAGGCAGGGGCCCTGAACCTCGCCAGGCTCCAGGCCGCTGCTGTGGGCCTGGAGCACCGGCGGTCCCTTTGAGGGTTCTGCGGAGCCGAGAGCGAGCACTCCCCACTCTGCAGACAGTGTGGGACTGGCTCACCGGAGGATCGCTGGATCCTACAGTAAGCCACGGGTTCGACACAGCGGGGCCGCCGGGTCCTCATAGTGCTGAGGACCCGCCACGGCCCCGTGCGCCTCAGCTAGGCAGCGTCACGATGAAGTGATGTCATTGCGCCGCTGCCTCTCCTCAGACGCACAGCCCGTCATAGGCTGTGCGCCAGAGGAGCTGCCGAAGGAGCGTCCTGGCGCTGGTGGCGTGGCCTGAAGAGGAGCGCACGGCCGGAAAGCAGGTAAGGTGAGTATGAATGTTGTTATTTTTACCTGCTGAGTGCCCCTATATACCTGCTGAGTGCCCCTATATACCTACCTGAGCCCCTATATACCTGCTGAGTGCCCCTATATACCTCCCTGAGCCCCGAAATACCTGATGAGTGCCCCTATATACCTGCCTGAGCCCCTATATACCTTCTTGAGCCCCTATATACCTGCCTGAGCCCCTATATACCTGCTGAGTGCCCCTATATACCTGCCTGAGCCCCTATATACCTGCTGAGTGCCCCTATATACCTGATGAGAGCCCCTAGCTATATACCTGCCTGAGAGTGCCCCTATATACCTGCCTGAGAGTGCCCCTATAGCTATATACCTGCCTGAGAGTGCCCCTATATAACTGCCTGAGTGCCCCTGTATACCTGCCTGAGTGCCCCTATATACCTGCCTGAGTGCCCCTATATCTATATACCTGCCTGAGTGACCCTATATTTATATAACTGCCTGTCTAAGGGGACAATATCCATATAGCTGCCTGACTGAGGAGATATATAAATATATATATATATATATATATATATATATATATATATATATATATATATATATATGCCCTGCTGACTGAGTGGGCATATATAATATACCTGCCTAATTGAGGGGACATATATATCTAACTGCAGGGACCTATATAGCTTCCTATCTGAGGGGACGTATATACCTTTCTGACTGAGGGGACGTATATACCTATAAGTAAGGAGTTGCTGGAAATGTTGGAAATGTGAGGATTCTAAGATATTTGTGTCCAAATCTGCAGGGACAAGTATTGGAAGGGAGAAATCAGCATGAAGGTGTGAACCGAATGGAGAAGAAAAGGGAAAGTGAACGACGCTGATCAGAAAAGACGTCTCCTGTGAGTCACTAAATGTAACTGCAGTGTAATCACTTATATTTCTGCTAGCATACATACAACTAGTATCTACCACTTTATGGTCACTGTATGGCGGTGGTGTCTGTAATCAGAGCCTGTGTACCGCTGCTAGTCACTTGGGGGGGTTGCGTTTGGTCAGGGTCTGGCAGGATTATGTGCGCCTTAAGTAGGAAGAGTTTGGGGTCTGGGTTGGGGAGGAGTGTTTTTTGGTAACAATCATTCGTCTGGTAGATTTGCTCCATGTATCGGTGGATTATTTGGTGACTGTTATTTAGGGGTATTACACGATCATACGTAGGTGAGCGATTTTGAAAAAGCTAATTGGTCATTGTGCAGTGACTGCTGAGGAGATGGGCAGGATCTATGTGGAATATGCAGAAAGTTAGTGACAGGACCTGGCACAGGGGCGAGAGGACCAGGCGCAGGGGTGAGAGGAATTAGTGGGGGGGTTGCAATTTTTTTTGGGAGCGCGGGGGGCGCCATTGGCTGTACTTGCCTAGGGCACCAAAATGCCTTGTCCCGGCCCTGCTATCATCCCATATGCCCCCACTACCACAAATCACCTCATGAGTTTGTACAGAAATAGGTGTAAGGCCTTGTTCACACGGCTTATTTGGGCACGGATTGGCGCCGTACTCCGCGCCGGATTTGCGCTTCAGCACGGCGCCAATCCGTCCCGTCGATTACGTGTCAATCCACTGCTCTCATAGAGGAAACAGGGAAGCACCGTCGCCCTCACACCCCAGCGAATCCGCCGCAGGGTAATAAAGAAAGTGACATGCACATTATTTACGGCGTGGTCGTGCCAAACTATGCATTGTCATGGGGCAGTAGCGGGCCCTCGCGCGCTCCGGTCCCCACCCGTCCGGCCCTTATTCTACGGGTATTTGGAGTCGAATATGGCTCAAAGGAATCCGTCGGGAATTAAGCGTGTAACACGTTAAAGTAGGAGCTCTGAAAGTGGATTCTAAATGTGGTGGCAAATCGCAGAGACTAGTCGGGCGGGAAGTCTTCAGCAGTTTTGGGCCGAAAGGAAAAAAACAAGGAAACAACCCGCCGATCACAAAGACATCACCGCATAACTAATATATCCTTATATGTCTGCAGACCGTGTACAATGGTGTCACTATCGGTGTCGCAAAGTTATGGTCTGCGTATTATTTGACAGCTACGTAGATTGAGCTGATGATCTTGGCATTTTGGGATTTTTAAGTAACAGTATGACGGTAATACATGTGGTACATTGCCCATGGTATATTTATTGCACTATGTACATAAGATTAGTGTTTTGAAAAGAAATTTGTCAGCGCTAATTTCATTACACAGTGACTGATGAGTATGGACAGGATCTATGTATAATATGAGTAAAATTAATGACAGGAACATATGTTTTTTTTCTCTGTAAAAATACATTCCGCAGTTCACAATGTGCCATGAAAAATGCTGTGCGAACCCAGCCCTACTGAGCAAAATTTTACACAGAAGGCCCGGACGTGTATGTTTTAGGATCCTAGCAAGGCTCCTGCACCCACAGCCTGACCAGGAAAAGACAGTCTAAAACTGCTTGTGGCTGTGTAAATCAGCATTGTGAGACAAGCCCTTTTATGTTAAATAAGTTATGACACTTTGAAATATTATATGTATTGTATTTGAGGTTGTATTAACCCAATTTTATGGACCTCCTAAGGACCAGATTTTTTGTGGTACATAAAACAACAGAATTCGGAGAGTGTGTACTTTCTTTTTTGTATGATAACTCTTTAAGAAAATTGTGAGTGTTTTAGACAGGGTTCCCACCCTGGGAAACAACAGAGGTGTGAGGACTGTAGAAGTCAGGATCATAGGTATAAATCAAATGCTTCTATTTATAATGCTGGGGGCCACATGTATGAAAACTGTCTTAGTCTAAAACTCACTTTGTTGCCCATAGCAACCAAAGAGCGCCCCTTTCATTTCTCCAGAGCACTATATGAAAAAAAAAGGGGTGCTCTGATTGCTTGCTATGGGCAACAAAGTGAGTTTTAGACCTAGACAGTTTTCATATATGTGACCTTGGATGTTAGGTTCAGACCCAGATTGGTGTTTAATTGATAACCTCTGACTTATGAAGCATGAAGAATAAGGTGGAACAAGTCCAAGTTGAATAATAATCTGTCAAAATTTCTTCGTGTACCCCAGAGACAGCGACCCCAAGAGATAACAGACCCCCACATGTCACAATAGGTATTTTTAAAAAACAGAACACTTATAAATGAATTAAAAAAATGTCCTTGACTTGAAAAGATGTTTTTATAGTTGATATAAGAGCAATGTTCTATATAATTCACTAAAATGATACAGAATGCTTGACTGTACATTATTTAATTACTTCTACTATGAATGCTGAAATGATCAAACAAAAGCCCAACACAATTGTACAGAGAAATCAATACAAAAAGGTAGAATGAATAAACCTCTTAATCTTTCAGCCATGACTTTTCTACTTTCTGCATTTATGTATCATATTCAGTAATGCATTTTAATAAAAAGGTTATACTATACAAACACCAAGATTTCAATAAATAGTACATGACAACTTAAGAAACCGTTTTCACATTCATATAGTAATCACCTCACTATTATAAAGGTAAAAATGTCTTTAATGTACATTTAATGATAACTGTGTGTCTGACAAATAGATTTGCAAAATTATACATTGTGGACTATCTGAACTATACAGAGTAAATGAGGTAAGTCGTATCAGCTGTCATGTTCATACACCTCTTTATGGTGACAAGGTACTTTATTCTTAGAGTCAGAAGGGGATAACATGTTAATGCTTAGCTGAACTGCAGACTATGTTTTTCTGAAAATTTACAATGTTGTAGCTTGTAGTCTTTCATTAGTCTCTAATTAGTATAAAATTACAAATTGACAAATTGTAATCCTAATGGTTCTATTTATATCATGATTACTGAAATACAATATATGACTATTAAACCACTTGTAATTTCTTTATTTAACAGCATATTTGTAGAATAAGAATTATAAAACACGTGGAAAAGCTGAAACCCTCCATATGCACAAGTTTTTTTTCTTTGAGAAATAAATATACATGATGTTTAACCAGTTTTCATGTAAAAAAATATTCTCTCTATACTGTGATGGTTATATTTTCTTCTAATCCATTTAGAGTCTACTAAAAGCCTTAGCGGAGGGTCAGGAGAGCACAGTGAAGCATTTGTCAGCACTGCAGTATGAAGCTTGAACAATCAACATTACTGAGGCACATCTTTTTCCATTCAGCAGTCATGCGGAATAGTAAATATACATACATTTGTACAGACAAAAATATGTATAGAATGAAATATGACTTTTAAATCTCGGCACATTCCTTTGCCTTCTAGTAGAACCATCTATTTATTGGCTGCATAATTGGATTTTTTGACTTCACTTAAAACAGCTTTCTGGATTGTGGATTCACTGGTACATTACTTTCTTTCCCCATAAGTAGAGTTTGGTTATAAAAATTCCAATGAACCCTTTCAGGCTAGAGAAGCTATTCTGACACTGTTAGTCAGCAGAAAATTACCATTCAACTAGGTTCTTATTTATAAACTACACAGTCGAGTCATATTATGATGACTACTTCCTACTTTTAACATTGGCAGCATGTAGCTCATAACGAAGTCAAATGTTATGTGCTGGCTTGGTTGGTATATAAGGTGTGTGATAGGCTATCTGCACACATATCCATTGTTGCTGTCATGGGTAGAAGAGGAAATATATCAGGGTTGCAAACAGGAAAGATTATTGGTTTTCGGGCCAAAGCTGCCAGTATTTCTGAGACTGCCTAGTTTGTAAGGGCATGTCCCCACGGCATGGTTTCTCGGCCGGTTTGCGGATTTTCAGACGGCCTAAAAAACCGGCCGAAAATTAGCACAATGGTGCTCTATGGAAAACCTGTGCAGCAGTCCCCACTGCACGGGTTTTCCGCCCAGCGGTTTTGCCGCCAGCGGTCCGGCGGCAAAACATTATAGAAGCACAATCTTCCGTCCGATTGCCGGACGGAATATGTGCTTCTGAATGTGAAAGGGGAGGGCTTTGTCCTATGCCATGGGGATGCGCCCTAAACCTTTTGTTTACTGCTGTGGTAAAAGTGTATCATTAGTGGAATAATGGCATCAATGCCAATAAGCAATGTGGAAACTGCATAGCATCACAATGATGTGAGAGGTGAATGTCAGCTACGAAGGTGCACAAGGGTCAACCAAATCACCACAGTGGATCAGCTCCATGCCAAAATGAACCAAAGGGCTACCAAATATGTGTCTAAACCAACAGTTCAGCAAACCCTCCTGCATTTGAGACTCCAAAGCAGACAGATGGTCACTGCACCTCTTCTAACAAGGTTGCACTGGGAAAAAAGGCTTACATTTTCACAGGAATATCAGAATTAGACCTCCTTTTATTGGAAAAGGGTTGCCTTCGCTCATGAATCATGTTCTCTGTTTCATCGAATTGATGGATGTTGATGTGTGAGGCAAGAAACATCACAGAACAAGCTTCCTGAAAACATTGTTGGAAGGTTTTCCTGGCATTCTGTGGAAGGCAGATTTGGGAACTGATCCATCTTTCAGATCTTGTATACCCATACATGTTGATTGCCTTCCTGGAGGCCAACAGTATCTTCCAGTAAGACAATGCGAAACATGGTTAGAAATGTCTATCATTGGTCAGAAAAGCATGTGAAAGACTTCCAAGTACAAACCTGTCCCTCTAACTCCCTAGACTTGAATTCAATTGAACTTCTGTGGGACGAACTCAATCCTCTTGTTTCCTCTATGAATTCTCCTGTACTCACCCTCCAACAGCTGTGGGATGTACTCCAGTCAGCATGGCTTCAGATACCTGTAACAACCTGCCAGAACCTTATAGAGTCACTCCCTACATGCTGCATATGGCGGTTACTATGCATATGAGATGGTGGTCATAATAATGTGTCTCATAATAATGTGTAAGCCAAGCCAGAAACTATTTCATTAGGATACATGCATTGGCTGGTTTCTGCACGACATAGACTAGTTATGACTGTGAAGCTGGGGATATACATGTGCAATGTATAGTCAGCAGTTACTGTTGCTGTTCAAGTCCAATTTTAATTATTTAAATATTTTAGATGATTTTCTTCTGTCCAGTGGCAGCTTTACTGGTACTTATCAGCTGTGCAAATTTTTTTTAACTGTTTCTGTGGTTATTACTTTGGAGAGGTTACCTTACTAGAGAATATGGTCTGTTTAAAACAGCTGTAACATAGGCATATTTTATGATCTGTTTTATGACCACAGCACCCAAACCCCCCATGGTTGAACTGAATATAACAAACACTGTGTTTCATGAAGAAATAGAGCTGCTTCTGTGAAAAATTGTAGTTGTACTTTTGTGCATTTGTTTTTCTGTCACAGTACAATTTTCCCATTTGAATTTAATATAGTGAAAAAAGCCAAAAAAACAGGCATAGGACAAGCTGTGGTTAAGCTAAACATAACCTTATTATACTTGAATAAATTCAATTATAACAATAAGTATGTTGTACCAGAGACAAAAAGACATCTAAAATATTCCATATTCAAATCATAAATGTTGCAAGCATCAAAACATAGTGATAAGCCATCATATCACCTGTGAAGTCATATTGTACCTTACAATGAACAGAAGAAAAAAAATGCTTCATAGCAACCATTAGACTCGCTTGACCAAATGATGGTATAATTTCTAGGTTGACTTAACTTCTCTCTTCACATAAAGTGATAGAACAAAGAGGAAAGCGATAGAAAAATAAGGAAACAGGGAGGGGGCCCAGGTGTGCAAAATATATATGTGCAAATAGGAAAGACCAACACATAGTGTATGGAAATAGTCAGTAATGCCAGTTCCAAATGTACACTAATATCTAAAGGCCAAGAAAAGCAAACTGTAAATATAAAACTTAACGTTCCATGAAATGCTTAAAAAATATGATGTGCCATAAAATAAACAATAAAGTTTAAGCACAAAATAGAGTCAAACCACATATTTAATACAGTATCTGTATTTGGGGATACATTAGCTGATTGATTATTGCTCAATCTCTAGCAGGGGATTTATTTTCCTGTTGGACATTAATATATACATCTTTTTTTTTTTCTAGCACATTTTAGTTTTTATATCTGCCACCATCTATTTCACTTACTTTGAGATGTTATTCACTTACTTTCACTTACTTTGTATGTAATCCTATATACTTACCTGATTTTTACCAAGTTCTAGTTGCTGCTTCTTTGAGCCACTATGGATGAGGAATATCTTACCTTCAGGGGCGTTGCTAGGGTCCCAAAACATCCAGGGCCCGGGCCCTGTGTTAAGTTTTGCTCAGTAGGGCTGCGTTCACACTGCATTTTTTCACATGAACCGCAGCATGTGCTTATACAGAGAAAAAACTGTGGCCAGCGCATCCCTCTGAAGATCCCGCTAATATTTATTCTCCCAAGAACCGGTAATCATAGCTCTCTGGGCGAGAACTCTGGGGTTTATGTATACCCCGTTCACTACCTTACCAGTCAGGGCCTTACAATCTTCACTTTGTTTCTTCTTGGCTAACGGACCCTAACAATTGCCCCTGTTGACCATACCTAACTGGCAGAGTAATCACCCGTAAAAGAATGGCCCCATCCTACGGAGGCTATCCCTAATAAAAGTCTTATTAGCAATTATGTTATTGTAGAGCCAAAAAATAGCAATAAATGATTGTAGAGTAAATGTTATTAATCATACAATTAGCTGTGCACCCGTACCGCCTGCTGCTTGTCCCAGAATGAAAATAACATCTGTTTCGCAGAGCCTGCTTTTCACAACTAGCTTCAGGCTCCCACTTCTACAGCAGTGACTGACATATCAGCTCTGCTATTCTTAGCTAAGCCTGTTAGAAGCAAATTGGTGATGGAGGGATTTTAACAGCAGGGCAGAAGACTACAGAGGTCTAAAGGTTTACAATTTGTAAGTACTGTGGAAAGGTAAACTAGCTCTTGGGCTGCTGATAAGACACAACAGGGAGAGACATTAACATCCCAGCAAAGGTAGCTAAAGCAGAAAGAGGTAGTTTGCAGCCTAGGAAACCTTCTATAAACAAGCAAGAGATAAGGACTGCTGTAGCTGTGAAATGAAGCAAAGTCAGAACAGCGATGTATTTGGTAATAGTCTTTATGTACCTTTGCCTACATGTTTAAGCTAATCAATGTGGTGAGGATGACCCTTTACTTAACATGTATCAAATAAATCAGGAAATACTGACTAAAGTAAACAATCATAGGTGACCCAATCATCAAAAGCTTAAAGGGGTTTTGCCACAATCTCATTTCAAACCACCTGTATCTCTTCAGCTCTGTGTGCTTAGAAGGAGACGTGTGTGATTTGTTTGAATTGCATATCATGTGACCCAGCAGGATGACATTACCAGGCCTTTCCTCTCTTCAGTCAAAGAAAAGTCTGTTTATGTGCAGAACTCTAAGTGGCTATATTGTAGCACAGAGGTAAAACTTTTGTCTCCAGGCACAAGGGTCCTCGGTTCAAATCCCTGCAGGAACCAAACCTGTGGATTTTATTTCTCTTTACCAATGCACATACCTTATTGAGGTTTTTTTTTATTTATCTGCACTGTTTGACTAATTACTAAGGAGACAGAGGACAGGAGTAGAATGACAGCACCTGGGGTTTGAACACTCAGTAGCTGCCTGAGAGGAGAGGTGATGTCTGAGCATGTGCGACCAGGACTGAGAAGCTCTTTGCCCTGGTCGTATCCACTGGAGATGTGCTGTAAACAATGGATCACTAAAGAAGCAACTAAGACAAAAATGGTCCAGAATTTTTAATGATAATGAATGGTGAAAATATTTATTATTTAATTTACAAACTTCCCACATCAATTTAACTTCGTGGCAAAACCCCTTTAAAGCAACAACCGAAAGTAGAACATTACAGGTCAAAATCAATGATAATGTTTTCACCTACGATGCAGGATAATACTGCTGATAAGAATGATGTATTGCCCATGACAAAACACCCCATTTCCATTGATATGCAGTCAAACTGAGTTCTTATTTTATATTCAATGATACTTGCTGTGGTTGTATAAGAAAATAAATATGTTCCTCACCTATCAAACATTGATGGCATAGACAATTGATATGCCATTAATGTGGGAGATGGGGAAACCTCTTTGACCCCATTCAGCAACTGAATGGTTTATAGTATTTATAATGATGGTCCTCTCATACAGGATAGATACACCCCCTTGGTTCCCCCATAGTTTTCAAGTTCTAGTTGTGCCTAAAACTTCTGCAGTCCCTTTAGTTATGCCCCTGCCACTGACTTCTATGGCAGGTCTGCTCACATATAGTACAAAGTTCCGTCTACAGCCATTACAATTTTATTACACCTCAGCAGTAAGAGGGTGAATAACTGATGAGACCGTAGCATTTTCACAAGCTCCTGTAACAGCTGTATATCTTGCCCTTTTCCTAGCCTCTGATCACTTTTATCACTTATATCTGCAGTGTTTATTAAATATACTGGGGTACTGTTAGCATACTTTATAATAGCCATAAAGCTGCCAGCATCAAGTTGTGACTAAGGAATTTGTAATCAATATAATCTTATAATGAGTTATAAAGTATATGCAGGGCTAGTTAAAGATCCCATAAAATCAGCCATGACAGTTATGTAGTGACACTCTAGGATATTGATTTCAAGATTGAATGATCTTGCAGGAACTAAATGCAGCAAACATGGCTTGTTTTAAACTTCCACATTACATGCTTACAACCTAAATCACATTCATAACTTCCCATCATTCCAAGGGAATCACATGCAATTCTATGCACATCTATTTATCATAATGGCACAAGTGACTTACAGCAAATGATAAGTATTTAAGAAACTTAACAAATATTGGCTTCAAATTGTAAAAACACCTCTTAGAAGTAGATTTATTGCTCGGGGGATTTCATGCTAATCAGGCTAATTAGAATGCTAATCTACCAGCTAGCATACTAAACAGCTCTGTGACTCCTGCCCCTTGGTTGATATCAGTGCTCTCCACAAGTAAGTTAATAGACCAAGGAATTGGGGGAGGAACAGAATATAGTTCTTTATGGTTTGAGAATTCTTAATGCATTTCTTATTTATCTCTCTTGAAGGGAATCAAATAAAGAGATTCTTTACATAATAACAGCAAAAATGCACTTTAACAGTCAATATATGTTCTGTATTCTATTTCACCTGTAATGGCTAGGAGCCACTGGCCTTTATTGATCTTTTCTATCCACAGTATATATCACAGACTTTCCTTCTCCATTCCAAGAACTTCTTAACATTTTCCCGCCCTGAACCGTTCATTTATTTGGTGGTGGCGGGAAGGGAAGGGAAAATGATAGCGGGCTCACTTACTGAGCCTGTTCCATACGTGGTGGGTGCCAGCTGTTAGATACAGCTGTCACCCACCACTAACATCCAGCAGTAGCGCCAATCCCTGCTGTTAAATCCGTTAGGCAGTTACATTCAGTAACTCACAAGTGACACCTTCTCTGGTTGTAGTCATTCTCTTTCCCTATTCCTCCCTATCTGGCTGAGATTGCCATGATGATTTCCCCCAACCATGACTCATCTCTGCAGAATATGTTATACCATACACCTCTACACAAACTTCCTACTTACAGTGCCACAGACTATAAAATTGTCTTTTATAATGCTAGTAATTGATTCTTTTAGTGCCCTCACACAATAATAGGAAACATAGACAACATATACTGGTGTTGCACACCTTGTAGGAGTCAGGTTCTCAGTGGAAAAGTTTATGGCAAAGTGTTCAATATGAAGTTCCTCTAGGACAACTCGGGTTCTGGCGGACCACCTTTAATTTGGTCTGGCTGTTCTAACAGTTATGCGCCTAGATTTGATGTCAAACATTCATAAATGTGTCTAATTCTACATATGTGATGCAACACATTTGGCGCATTAAAAAGTGTCGGGGCCTGCGCTGATTTCACCAAAGATTGGAGTGTGCCTGTTCATACATCTATAGAACAGAGCTACGACAGCTTTTTGGTGCAGCCCCATTCATACAAGTTGCCCTATGGGCCTCATGTATGAAAATTGTGTAGGTCTAATATTAAAGTTGAGTTCTGATTGATTGCTATGTGCAACAAAGAAAGTCTTACAAAGTTGTCATACACGTCCTCCTATATTATTATTATTTTTTTTTTGTATACTGTAGAATAAGAGTGGTTACACTGTTTGATTCAGCAGGAACAAGAAAACATAGGTGATAGAGAATATACTCTTCTAAAGATAAAAGTCAATGGCAGTGTCTGCACATTTTTTACATACATTGCTTAACTATTTGCCCAGAACATGGTGGGAAATGATCTTCAGCAAGGATCTTCTTTGTCCAAAGCTCCTCCATGATTTAGCCTGGTGGGTATATGTCTTTTTAAGCACATTATTGAAAACAAAGAATTATTGAAGTTGAAGTCTTTGTGAATACATTTAGGCTATGTCTACAAAGCCCTGGTTTTTGACCAGATTTTTGGCGGATTCAGTATTTTGAATCTGCTGAAAATCCAACTGTAACCAGTGCCCTATAGACAGCAATAAAAAAAAAAATCTGTGTTGTAGTCTACACAGCACAGATTTTTTCCAATCTGTTTTAAAATCAACCAGATTCCAACGGATTTTCAAACCTGTTGGATCTTCCTCAGGAATGTCATCAGATTCACGTACATTCAATGTACGGGCCGCCGGCTAATCCGAAAACCAACCTCGGAAATCTGTGGCAGAAACCGCAGTCCAGCGATGTTAAAATGTCGTCTGATTTTGGACGGCATTTTAACATCGCTGTGTTGACATAGCCTTAGTGCTTGTACAGAGCTGTGGTATTATATTGTGATTACACTGAGCTTGGTAAACAATACATTTTAGCCTGCCGTACATTTCAAGAACAATTTTTTTGGTTTCTCCTGCTCCTAAATTTAATACAATAGAATACAGCTTCCACAAGAGATCTCAGGTTTTTAATTCTGTATTTGATAAAGCTATGTAGAGAGAAAATAAATGCATAATTTTAGATCCCTATTACGTACTAATTTTTTTTAATCTTAAAAGCTCATATGGATGCTTTAAAACACCAAGTACCTTTGAGAATCTCAACCTCATTAAGGTCTTGTTAAATCACTTACCACTTTATGTACAGTAGGTGTATCCTCTAGCGGCTATAGATTGCATTTTGTGGCCTTGACATGTGTAATGCTTTAGATTGCCTCTGGCAAAACATTTATGTTTGATTAGCTTTGCTTTAAACCATGCCATCCATAGAGACTATAATTCCAAAGGATTTTTTGTGTCAATCCAGCTGCTTCAACTAGACAGCTGCAGTGAATGTGTAATATGCTGTTTTTCCATGCTGGCGGGCAAAGGCTTCATCAGTCATAGAGCAATGTTGTATACAACACATTTCCATGTTTAACAATCCTTCCTAAAAGATACAAACCAATTATTCCACTCAACTGTAACTTTTTCAGTTTGATTTTGTTTCCAATTAATTAGTAAGACTTTAAAAAGGAATGCAGCCTTTTTAATTAAAAAATGAAAAAATGTATTTTCCCTCTTCCTCATTACTAGCAAATGGTAAAAAATAAATGCAGAAATCTGCTAGGATCCAGTATCTAGAGGATTTCTAAGATTTAAGCATATATTTATGAGTTACTATTTTACTAATAGGCTTAATGAATTTTAAAATGTAATATATTATCCCTATTGGCATGCATGGCCGCTTAGCAGTGCATTTAACAGCTTCTGTAGGACATGAATTGCATGTCAATAAAGGCCGAATATTAAGTAAGACCGCTATTAAGATAATCTACCCAGTGCTAAATTCTTAGACTGTTTGGAGTAAAAATAGTACATTTTAAACCTATTTAACATTTAAGAGAATAGAAAGCTGTATAACATGTGAAATGAAATTGCATAGTTACTACTGCTTCTTGATTCTGAATTTGTGCATGAATGAATTAATAACATTTAGACCTAATTTCTTTAATAAAAAGATTGAAATATGTGTCTTATAACAATTTAGGGAAAAGGAATAGGTAAGAACAAAATTTAAATTAAGTTTTTTGTTTCCTTCATAGCCAAAAATTTCCCCCAGGCAAGATATCAAAAAAAATGATTTATTTTGAAAAAAAATAATTTTTCTTTTCTTACCCATTAAAAATAAAATAAAAAACCTTTTTTGGAAAATGGTTTTGGTGTTACCTAAACCCCTTTAAAGGATTGAAAATGTCCCCTTTTTATGTGGGTTACTAATAACCCTTTCTAATGACAGCCAGGCTCCTGCTCTAAAGGATCCAGATTGTTTATCCCTTAGGTGCCTGTCATGAATTTGGCAGTCTTTTTTATGTTTTTTACACCGGGGTTCCCTTGCTTTTCCACTTGAAAAAAAGCCCACTAGGGGTCTGTTTGTTTTAAACTGCTTGTTGGGCGCACAATTTTAAAGGGGGGTTTGTCTCTTTTACAAATATTAGCTTTTCAACATAAAAGGGAAAAAGGTTTTAATTTAAAATATTTTTTTAAAATATATTGTCTTTTTGATGTTAATTTTAGTCATGAGAAAGAGCGTTTTTATTTGTTTTTTCAGTGCACACAGGTTGCTAGGGAAATCTGCATACTAGCGGACTCTTTTATCTGATTAGTGACAGGCAGAGAGGGGATGTGCCCATCCTCACAACGGGGATGAAGGGACTGATTTCAGAAGGAAAAAGAAAGAACATAAGAAGTTTGCATTTTTTAAGATTAGGCCGGTTTTCGGCTCACAGCTTTTGTTTAATTTTGGTTTAGCTCCCCCTTTATTTTGTCAGGTTGGGAGCTGACTTTGCTAATCATTTTTATAAAACGGGCCTGAAAAAGGACTGAGTGGAGAAACTGTTTTTGAGTCAGGCAAACGGGGGGGGAAAAAAAACCCCCCTTTAAATTTTAATTTTCAATGAAAGCTGCCAAAAATTTTCCATCTGCCCCGGGCTGATATCATAAAAGTCCTCCCTTTGTACCCAATTTTTATTTTTGATATTCTTTTTCTCCAATGTTAAAATTAACCTCCCCTTTTAAAATTTAGAGATTTGTTCAGGGTTGTTGGAGTGGGCAAATTTCCCAAAACCCAGCGGGGGGACCCAAATATTTTATAAAATAGCAAAAATTTTATAAAAATTTTACTTTAAATTTGGTCTTTCCCAAAATTTTTAAAAATTTAAAATAAATACAGTTGGGGGGTTTTTAAACGGGTTTCTTCACAATTTGTCTTTTGGGTTCTCTTATTAAAAAATTAGTGAAAAACAGTGTTTTTTAAAAGTAAAATTCCCAATTTTTCTAAAAGGGGCCTCTAAATAAGAAATCATTTTTTATTATGGTTGGACAAAATAAATTGTTATACTTAACTTTTGATGATATCTTTGTTCATTTTTTGGGGTATATCCTTTAAAAATCTGTTTTTAAATAGTTTAATTTGGGTTTTATAATAAAATAAATGCCATTGAAAATATTGTATTAAAAATTTTGGATTCCATTGATCCCATTATGGGATATTTTTGTATCAATTTATAATCTATTTGCACTGTTTATTATTAATTGTACTTTCTTTTGGCAATTGATACCTATAAATTTGAATTGCTGTGGCCAGCATACGTACATCCATTAATACAAGCATAGTTAGCGAGTGGCATGTTTTCATTTGGAAGCACTACATTTGTTGTATTTGTGTTGTGCATGCCCCAGGTATAACAAAATATAGGCGCAATTATGCCCAAATTTGATTTGGGTTCTGTTTCCTTTTTAAAAACTTTTTCATAGGGCCCTTCTTTTTTAGTAATGCGCATGCAAACAAATTGCTACCTGCTGCCCTCATAGTGCATATTGTGACTGGGATTGTTGGGTTCCCACCCTTGTGACAGCATTGGTAGCTGGCACTGCATCGTCATCTTTACCTCTACCGTGGTCGAAATCTTTCTTTCCACTTCATTTTTGGCATAGTATTAGTACATGATTTGTCTCTCTAACACTAGTTGCTCCATTTCCAATGACTGCCTATGGGCCCAGAAAGGGGGTTTGAACTATTAAAAATCTCCAGGAAATTGAAAGGACATTGCAGAGCTGAGTTTCCACCCCCTTTCCCATTTCTCACACAAAAATAAAGATGTGAGGAGAAGCTTAAAACAGTGGGGGGCATATGACTTAAAACCACTTTTCAGAGAGTAAAGATATTTTCCCACTATTGGGAAAAAACCCTTTCCCTCTTTTTAAAAACCCGGTGATGGAAAACTGTTCAGAAGCCGGCAAAACTGTGAGGTGAGAAAACCCCTTTAAGTTATGGCTCTTGTAATGCAAGAACATAAAAGCCTAGTCATTAAAGGAGTTGTCCCACTTTCCAGGGGAAAATTGGATCGGGGTGGGAAAAATAAAGAAAAAAAATTGATGCTTACTTAGCTATCCCCTGAATTTCGATATTCTTTTGAATTTTTTTTCGGGATGATTTCTGAAAGTTTTGGGTGGGGCCCAATTTGCGGGGGGGACATATAAATAAAACTATCTGATGAAAAACAAGGGACTCGGGGAGTGCAGTTTTATTTCATTTTAAATTTTTACTTTAGGGAAAGGAAAGGCAGTGGTCAGCACCTTAAAACATACACCCATCAAGCTGTCATAACCTCTACAGAGCTATGCAACCTGTATCTAGAATTGAGACTAAAGGGTTAAAAAACATGCATATTTTCTTGTCCTCTGCTGTCAGCCCCTTCTGGTCCTCGTTAGGTTTGTGCATTTTTCTGGGTTGAAATGTTTAAAATTACTCAGAAATTATTTAAAAATTATTTGGGCCACATTGACCAAGTCTTGACTTAGAAGTTTAATTCTTTATGGTTAAAAAAACATCACTAAATTTCCTTTGGTTTTTGGGTAATTTTTTAACAGTAAATATTTAAAAGGGGGTGTCTAAACTTAAAACAAATTTCATTTTTTACCTCACCCCTTTTATTTTTTTTTTTTTTTGGTTTCACTTTGAATTCAGGGGCGTGTTTACGGGGTTTCTATTAGGCTGGATTTTAGAAGCCAGGTCGTACAAATAGCAACCAGGTTGGCACCCTAGAGGTGAGTTAAAAAAGGCCCTTGTGGGCTAAAAGTAAACCTGAGGACTGATGCACCCTTTAAAAGGGGAAAAATTTTCTCAGAATAGGGGGGGGCCTTTTAAGGGGAAATATTTGCAAAGTGACTTTTTTTGAAAGGGATCTTTAAAATTAAAAAGTAACCCTTTTTTAGTGAGACCCCCCCTTTTTAATTTTTTATGCTTTTATCAATTTCAGATTCAGGGCCCAATTTTTTTAACCCAAAGCATCCAATATTGGTAAACTTTTTTAAAGTCATTTGGGGTTTTAAATTAAAAAACGTAAAAATAACAGTTTTAAATTATTATTATGATATTTGACTTTCTTTTATTTCCAAGTTTGAGTGATGTGCAGTTCAGCAAAAAATGTTGTTGCATGGAAACTGTCAAACTGCTGTTGACAGATCGATTATGCTTACGGGTATGTCCCCCAAGTTTTGGGGAAATTTCCCATAAATACAATGGGGTTTAGGGAAACATTAAATCTTGCATCAATTTATAGATTTAAATGCCCTTTTTTTTTGGTTTATTTTCCAATTTTGTAAGTTTCTAAAATGTTTTACTATATTTTAATATTTTTTCAAAAAAATTTTAGTTTTGAGTAAAATGATGTTAGATGACAAGTCACCCCCTCCCCCTCCCCCCCCACCGCCAGCTTCAAATTCACTTACACAACACATGGCCCAGGAAGCCATCAATTAGGCGGGAAACAGAAAGGGCCCCGGCTGAAAAAACCCAAAAGAGGAGACCATAAACCCGGAGGCAACCTTCAAAGGATTCTCTTTTAAAAATTTTTTTAGCACCTTCCCCAGGGACCTTTTTTCACGACCTGAACAGCTTAGGGGTTTTAGCAAACATTTCTTTGAGTTTTTGCCCCGGTGGCCGATATTTCATAAGGGGTTTTATGGGGGGGGGAACCGTGTATCACGGGCCTCCCCCGTTTTCATATTTAAAATATTAAAAACTTCCCCCCTGGGGAACCTTTAATCCTGCTTTTTCCCGAGCACAGGGGAAAGGGAGAATCCCAAAACCTTGCATTAAAAACCAAGTAGGACGGGTGCATTTGATCCCCGGGGTTGTAGCTTTCCCCATGGGTTTTCGGGGATGGTATAAACGGTTCAGTTCGCCCCAAAGCCCGCTGCTGTTTTACCCCTTTTGTTTTTTCCCAAACCCAAAAAAAGGGGGCATGCCTGGGGGAGGAGAATTTTTAGACCGCCCCCAGGGGGGTGACAGTGGGAGTAAAGGGGGAAGGGACAGGGATTTTCCCAGAAAACTGTTCTAACTCGAAACCCGGCTTTGCTCATTGTCATTTCCATTGGAGAGGAGTTAGGTTGACTTAAAAGGGACCGGCCCCAAAACCCCCAAAAGGGCCACCCCTGGGGGTAGGGCCGCCAAGACAAACCCGGGTTTAAATAACATACTGCTCCCTTTTTTAAAACCATACCGTTTTTTGCACCAATGACCAAAATCTGTATTGTTTTACCCCTATGTATTATTGTTTGCCCTAGTAAACCCCCCAAAGGCAAATTAAATTAAAAAATTTTAAATTTGGGCAAAGTTTTGTTGTCTTGATATCCATTCTCACGTGCCCTTTTTCCCCCGGCCCTCTAAAATAAAGCTTTCCCCAAGGAAATTTTCCCCTGGGCCTTTTTTTGAAATTTGGGGTAATTTCCCGGGTTTTATAATAAACGAGGAACGGGATGGCAGTTTACGGGGCCGGCCCAGAGTTTTTTTAAAACCCAAAGCATGGGTAACCCAAACCTCCCCCCACCACTGGGGGTTTTTGGAGAGGGGGGTTTTCCCTCCCCAACTTTTTGGGTTTTTCCCTTTACTTTTTGGGGGACGGGGGGTTTTTTACTGGGGAAACCCCCGTATCCGGCTAAACCTTGTGAAACCCCAAAAGGGGAGCGAACTTTCACAATTACACTTTTAGACCCAGATTTGCCAGGGGCTTTTTCCCTGAAAATTATAGCCTATTGATAGTTTGTAAAGATTTAGGGTACGCTTTTAAAACCTTATTTTTTGGTAAAGCCCCTCAATGAAAAGAAATTCCCAAAACTTGACCTTTCATGTTTGAGAAAATATATTATATTGTCAAGCTAAAATTTTATTTATTAACTAATAAACAGTCATTTTTATTAAGACATTTTCATTTAAAACTTTTTTAAACCCATTCCCCTCTTTTTTAAAGATCTAAAATTAAAATTTCCAGGTTTATCCCTGTAGAATTTTTTAAAAAACCAAAATTTATCTTTTTAATGTGTTTCCATTTGCAGCATAAAAAAAATTTTACATGTGCAAGGGGTTTTAAATCAGGTTTTGGGCGGGCCGGTTTTTTCTTTTGATCGGGTTTGCGAAATTAACACTACAATTTTACTGGGGAGTTAATAAGTTAAAAGGGGCTCACAAAAAATGTTTCCCTTTATTCCCAAACTTACGTCTAAATGTATCGGCCCAATTTTAAAAGGACAAAGATAAACAGTAGAAATCCTTTTTATGGCATAAAAGTGCCCCCTCTTGAAATTTTCAGCAGCGCTTTTTTCAATTTTTCCCAATTTTTACTTTGAGGGAAAGACCCATAAATTTAACCATGCAATCATCGCTATTCCCTAGATAGATTGCTACAGTAAATGTTATTTCTGACAATCCTCTTTGCTGACTCCTTTAAGGAGCACACTACTTCTAGCAATTATTTTAAACCCCACTTTAACACTTCATTTTAAAGGAAATTTAAATTTACGGCTCCCCCTTAAAAAAGTTGGGGGGGAAAAATTTAAAGGGCTAATTGTAAAATTTTTATTTTACTAAAAGAGTGGTTGAGGGTTTTGAAACATATTTCCCGGTAGATTTGGGGGGAAAATTAACACTACAAATTTGTTGGGAAAAAATAAGCTAAAGAAAAAAAATTAAATAAAAAAAAGGGAATAAAAGGGGCATTTGATAACCATGGGGTCTTTTCTCATTAAGTTTTCATGTTTTTAACACTGAAAATTTTTTTGGGGTTTTAGGGGGCCCGTATTTTAGTTAATGATTACATCACCACAATATCTTTCCTATAGTAATTGTTACTTACCATTTAGCCTGTACATAGTTAATTGGTTAAACAAATCATGTTGTTTCATTGTACTTTATAGATTTCACAAAACCTGCTCAATTCCCTAATTAAATAATTGAAATATATAAATCCTTTTTCATTTTAAATTTTGGGCATTTTTATACATATTTTTCCCGCTTTGGGAATTTCTTAAATCTTTTTTCTCCTGGGGGAAATATTGTTTAACCCGTTTTTTTCATACAGGGAAAATTTAAAAAAAAACACACCCTTTTATACATGTCTTGTTGAGAACAAAATGAATAAAACTGCCTTAAAATGGGTTTCCATGAAAAAGAGAACTTAAAAAAATAAAAAACGGAAACCCCAAAGCTTTTACAACACCTAATGTTTTAAAATTTGAAAAAAATAGGAGGTACACATGAAGCAAAATTCCTGCAGAAATTTATGCAATCTATCTGAATGGGGCTAGAAATGATTTTCCCCCACATTTTTATTTTGCTTTAAAACATGTTAATCTTTGGTCAATTTAAAAATTATTACTAAATACATTTTTTGTTCTGACTTTCTTTATTTTAGAGCGGCCCAAAAGTTTTTATTTTTTACCCTTTGGTTTTTAAAGTTTTCCCCAAATTTTTCCCCCCATCCTTTTGTTCCCCAAACCTGGCTGGGGTGTGAACCACTCCCCCTATATTTATCAGGGAGCCCCCGCAGCTTGTTTTTTCTTTCTTACGAAAAACTTTAAATTGGAGCTCTTTAGCCTTTTGCCCGTTGTTTTTGACCCTTTATCACCATTGTCCCCCTAAAAAGGCTCCCGATAGGAAAGCCAGGGGCTGAAATGCCCAAACATGCTGTAGAAAACCACCCCCTGCCCGACAGGGGTGTGAGCCCGAAAGTGACCGCAAAGAACAGTCTCTGTGATATTGATGAGAAAACCTCTTTAAGGTAAAGAAGGTTTCTTCAATAAATCTGCCATATGTGAATTTTTTTCTCCTCCTCCACAGATTTTATTTAACTTTGCAGCCCCTTCATTAGTCTCCCTATACAACAAATGCTCCTACCTTCCAGTAAGTATTTAAAAAAAAATGGTTCTGATTTAAATTAAAAAAGGGGGTATGTACTTTTTCCCTGCGGAGAAAAAGGGCCCGGGGCTACTATTCCAAATAGGGGAAAACTGTGAATAGGCGCAAAGGTTTTCCCAAACTTTTAAAGGGGGTTTTCTCGGGTATCAAAGATCAAAGTCTCTAATAAAAAAAAGACGTAAAAATAAAGCACTTTTTGCAATTGGATTACAATTCCCCAAGTCACTTAGTATAGTCAATATGGGGGTTTAAACTGTGCCATCCATAAAGGGTTTTTCTTCAGCAGCTTTTGGGACCAAAACCCTTTTCTGAGATTGGCTGATTTATATTTTCATTCTGCCCGGTTTTTTGGGCAGGGCCCCGATTTGGGGAAAAACCCCCTGTGCTGTGATTGGCCCGCCCCGCACTCTGTGCTAACTCCCCTCTGATTGTGTAAAATTTTAAAAAGAAAAAAACTGCTTTGAGGGTGCTGGCTTCTATTCTTCTCTCAGCTCTAAAGGGGAACGATCTTGGCAAATTATGACCATTTTAGTAATAGATTTTTACTCTCCCCTCATATAACCCCAGTCTTTTTTTCCTTTTTTCTCCCCCCATATAACACAGCCTTATACAGTCTTCTCTAACCCCCCTGCTTTATTTTCAGGGGGGGAGGGGGGGGTCCCCCCCATCCACTGGCCCTTTTCACTTTCAAGGCCCGGTTTGGGGGTTAAACTTAAATTAAAAAAATCCAAATTACAGGAATTGGTTTATAAAACAATACAGGGGGGTTTTGGTTACATGGAGCTTGGCGCCTTTTAGCCCGAGAGTTTTTGAGCCCTGAGAAAAAAACAGAAAGGGGGGCAAACTGACGTTCCCCCTCTCTTCCCCTGTTTCCACAGAATGAGATGGTTTTCAATCTTCAGTGAGGGGGAAAACACCTCCTTTGGGGAAACAAAACCGCGAGGGGGAGAGACTCCCCCTGGAAATTTTAAGTTGAAACAGATAGAATTCCCGGGCCCAAGTGTGCGAATTTCTTCAAACGAAAAACCCCTTTAATGGGACCCCGATAGATTCCCTAAAAAAATGCCCCCCATTTTTTTATTTTTTTATTTGCCCTTCCCGGGGGTTAAAATTGCTTTTTTGTTTATGTTTTTTAACCCCCGACTACCTTTTTTTAACCCATTTGGCTTTAAATTTGCTACCTTTCCTCACCTTCCCAAAAGCCATAACGGGTTTTTTTTTTTTCAATTTTCATAGCATATTTAGGGGGTTTTATTTTACCCGTACAAATTTACTTTCTAATTTGGGGTTTTATTCCCAAAACCAATAGAAAATTTAGATACTACAAAAAAATTCCTAGTGGGGCAAAATGAGAAAAAACGTGTTCGCGCCAAGTTTGTGGGGGTTTTGTTTTTAAGGCATTCACTCTTTGATATGAAAGATTTGTTATTGGGATTCTGGGGGGGTTGATAATTTTTTTTAGAAAAACCAAAAATGTAGGGTTTTAATGTGTTTTTTTACTGTAAAAAAGGGAAAAAAGTTTTCTCTTTTTAAAATTTTCACCGTTTTTCCCCCATTTTCTTTTTACCAATTATCTTTTGTTCTTCCACCCATGGGCCTGAAATGATGGGAAAATTTTTTTGTGGGTTAAAATGTTACTTTATAATTCCCCTTTTGGGGATAGTCAGCTTTTTTTTTCGCTTTTTGTTTCCCAAATTTTTAAAGGGATGTGGGAAAAAAACCATAAAAAATTAGTGGCCCAAAGTGGCAAAAGGGGGAGATTTGAACTTTTAATATACATATTTTTTTTAAATTTTTTCTTTTCAAAATTAATTTTTTCCCTAGGGTTTAAATTTACCCACAAAGGGGTGCATTGTCATTACACCCCTTCTGCATGGGATAAAGAGGGACACAAAATTTGGGGGGTTTTTTAAAATTTAAGTTTTTTTCACTTTTTCCTGAAGCAGGAAAGGGTAAAACGGAACATGGTGGTGATGGAAAACCCTTTACAAGGTTCCGTTGCCTTTTAATGATTCGAACCCCACGTTTTCACTGCAGGGTTTCTAATCGGAGTTAAAAATAGGGAAAAACGGGCCCCCTTTTATTTATTTAGAGCTTTTGGTTTTTGAAAAAATCTCTGTCAAAAATGTTCCCCACAAAAATGCTGATATTCTTTAAATAAAAATTGGTTGGTACATGCTAGGGAGTAGTGTTATTAGCCTGTACCCGTTTGCTCTGTTTTTATTAAAGAGGTCTTCCCACTATAAACTTTAATGGCATATTTATTGGATATGAAAATTTCCAAAGGGCCAAAAGCATAACTTTGGGCCCATCTCAAGGGCCCACACCTATCATGGGAACAGGCCCTGAAAGGACCTACTTTCCCTAAGACCTGATCGTGCTTGCACACAACTCTCTGTTCTGTTCTATAGGATTTCCCGTAAAACCGAAAATGGCACTCGGGTTACTCCCAACAACCCCTAAACAAATGGGGAGTTTTAACCGGGTTTGGCCGTCTCTCCATTATGGGGAAAAAAATTTTGGGCGGGCCCAATTTTCCCGAGTTTTGCTATCCCAAAAACCCATGGTGGAAAAAACCCCCCCTAGTTTTTAAATTATTATTAAATTTTTAGTTTCCAGTGCAATTTCAAACTTAACCCCTTTAAATTTTAACGACTGAAAAGTAATTAGCCCCCAACTAAATTTTGATTTTTTGGGCCCCCCTTGGTTTTCAACGGTCATAGTTTTTTTGGGGGGGTGTTTTGTGGGGAAAAATTGTATTTTGGGGGGGGGCATTTAAATTTTAAATTTCAAAAAAATTTTCTCCAGTTTTTTATTTTTTTTTTTCCTTTTTGGGGGGTTTTTTTTTAAAAATTTTTTTTCATCATTTACATTTCAAAATAAATAACCCGTTTTTATTTTAAATTTTAAATTATTAATTCCCCGTGGATACCCTAATATGTGGTTTTGGGTTTTTTTTGGGGGGTGTAATGTATGCAAAATTTTTTTTATTTAAATTTTTTTTATTTTTTAATTTTTATTTAATTTTTTTTTTAAAAATTTTTTATGTTTTTATTTTTGTAAATCCCATGAAGGGGGAAAATGTTTTTTTTTTTTTACTTATAATGGGATTAAACATTTTTTCATATATGGATCATTTTTCAACTGTTTTTCCCCCTTTGAAACAAGCAGTATTTAAGGGGCATACAGTCCTTTCCCTAACTAGAGACCTTTTTTACCCCAGACAGCCCCGGGGGCCCACTCTAGGATCCCCGGGGTGACTTTTGGAAAATGTTTTTTCGGGCTTGTTGGGGTTTCCAGGGGTCCCAGTCACCCGAAAAAGGGAAGGGGGAAAACCCTTTGAAATTTGCGTGGTCACAGACCGGGAATAGAAGGGTTAAGCACCAGAGATCAGAGGTTACCTTTGCTTTCAGTTGCTTCCAGAGACTGCACTGGGAATAAGGCTGTGAGGTACAGCTCTGTTCTCAGCACAGCTGTAACACTAGAAGCCGGAAAAAAACCTGTTCTGCAGTGACGTCAAAAGACGTCGCTACAGACAAACGACCTAACATGCTTGCCGTCAAAAGATGGCGGGAGGTCGTTAAGGGGTTAAAGAAGAGGCTTTCTCCTTGCAACTCTTTCAAACAATCCATACTATTTCAATAACTTTCTAATTGCATGGTCATGAACTTAATTTAATATGCCAACTGAACCCTATAGAGCCTGGGATGTAACTTTTGAGTTACTCTGAGAATTTGCTGCAACGTCCACTCCTGGGAAACCTATCAACTTGTGGATTAATCTAAGATCATTACTGATTCCTTCTGGTTATTGTGTTATCTAATGCCTGTTAGCTTTATACCAGCAAAATGCCAAAACTACTGCTTTTCTAGAGGTGTTTACACTTGCTGATAAAAAGTTAATAAAGTTCATTTCATTACTAAT
This sequence comes from Phyllomedusa bahiana, assembly GCA_025379985.1. Classification (NCBI taxonomy): domain Eukaryota; kingdom Metazoa; phylum Chordata; class Amphibia; order Anura; family Hylidae; genus Phyllomedusa; species Phyllomedusa bahiana. The sequence continues at coordinate 22,429 of JAODAL010028708.1, read as the reverse complement.
ACATGGCTGCTATTTGCTTTATTAATTCCTATGGAAGCAGTAAGGGTGCTTTCACACAGCGCAGTTTTGGTGCAGTTTTTACTACACTCCAATTATGTGCCTTTATTACCAGCTAGCTTTTTTCACTTATCTAAACTGTTTGGAAAGTGCGTAAACATGTAAACAGGGAGACATGTATGATCGGGTTTTTCACCCTTTTCTGGCGTAAAATGAGCCTAAGTGAGCAGTCTACGATGTCTAATACACCTAATGAATGTGTTAGGCGCATTGTTTGTAAGACTCGACACTTTCTAATGCGCCTAACATGAGGGGGCATTCTGGGGACGTGTCGCACCACACTTGTAATTTTAGACACCTAAAAGAATTGTGTTCGCAAAACTAAGGCGCATTACTGCACCAACAGGGAGACCTATTTTAATGGGTCCCACTGAGCCTGAGGAGTCGAAGTGGAGCTAGATTTGCTGTTAGGGCAAAAATGTCCAATATTTCTCAACTTACACCAGTACAATTATAAAAGTAATTTCTGATAATTATCAAACTATATAAAATTAAATTATTTAAATTTAATAAAAAGTGTTATCATATAAAATTGGTATAAAAATATATAATATCCCAAAAATATCTAAATATCTCCTATAAAATGCATTTAAATTTAATAGAATTTAAAACTATTTTTACATTAAATAACCCACTGATGTTGTTATTCAGATTTTAAAATTTTTAATTTTTACTGTATTAAAATTTTAAAAATTTATTTTTGCTGCCCTCACCCTTTATTCTACATACAGAAGACAGCAGAAAGGGGCTTGCTGAGACCTTGGTTCCAAGCGGATCATACCATGTTTCTTTTTCACTGACATCTATTCTAAATTTTCCTTTTATTTTCAACCTTCGTACTTTAACATGTTGGGCCATTAAAATGTGCCTAAGTTTCGTAAGGGGGCCAACACATAGCGGGCCTCAAATTTTTATATATTTATAATCGCACAAAAAACCCTTTTTTGGCAAAAACGGCTTTTTTGGGGAACGTTTCGGACTTTTAGTGAAAAAACTCCCAAAAATTTAAATAATGAAAAATTGAAAAATTTTTTCCCATGAAAATACCCCTGTTTTTAAAGGATTTTAACTTTTGCGGGGTAAAACGCCAAAAGACGTAAAAAAGTGCCCTTTGGGGCAAAAAGCAAAACTAAAATCCCCCTATAAAAAGGGGAGTTTTCACTCAAAATTTCCCCACTTTTGACAGTTTTTAAAAAATGTATTTCACTATTTCGGACAAAAAACGTCCAAAATCCCCAAAAAGCCGGGACTTCCCTTTGACACTAAAAACCAACCATTTTCCCCTTCCTTTAACCCTTGTTTTTTTTTACCCACAAGTTTAACCTTAATTAATTTTACTTAATCCCCCTTTTTGAACCCCTTTAGCCGTAATAATACAGTGGGAATTTAATTTTTTGTTTTTTTTCATTGGATTGTATTTTTCCCCTTTTTTTAAGACTTCTAAGGCCCAAACTTTTTTTAGAATGTTTAGAAATGTAAAACCATGAAATTCAAATACAGTATATTTGTTCTCATTACTGTATTTTTACATTTGTTTTGGTGGCGTTTAGCAGAATCCAAAGGAAAAAAGGACGTCAGTTATGAATATTTTCAGCCTCTCTCTCAAGTGGATTACCAACACTTGCTTTAAGTAAGCACTATTTTTTTTTTCAATTTTGAGCACAACAATACCAAAAATCCATTTTCTAAACAGAAAAAATAATAACCTTTTAAAATTAGTGTTCTGGTTTATCTAAATAAGAGGTTTAAATGGTTGTCCATAAGTTTACAAAATTGGCCTCATAGCAGAAAATCTGATGAAAAAAAAAATCTCCCAAGTACTGCAACACCTACGCTATGGTGGTCTCCATCTTCTGCAGCAATGATGTCATTTCCATCTATATGACCACTGCAGCCAATTATGGTCCTCAGCAATTTTTTGCCCTTTGAAATATTAAATGAAGCCAGTAAAAGGCTGCTTCACACTATGTTAGTAATGCATTGCCCAAACAAAAAAAAACAAAAAACAAGTACCCACGGGATTGGTGCTGGAGCGGTGGGGAAATTAAAGGGGTTTTTCTATCTCAGACATGTATGGCATATTGATAAGAACCACACCGATCTGGATCCATACCTATCTAGAAAACTGACTCCTGAATTTCTCATGCAAACAGAGGGGCTGTGCATGGCATCACTTTTTTTTCGTTCTTGGGAAATTTCCAAAACCCGAGCCTTATTGAAATGAATAGGGAGGGCCATGCATGAGTGTACACCTCTCTATTATGCACAGAGAAGTTTAGCAGTCCATTCTCAACATAGCAGCAGGTTCCAGACGTGGGACTGATACCTATCAGACAATTATGGCATATCCTATAGACAGAACTAGAATTCATAGACCCCCATAGCAAAATGAGCACAACCCACCACCCAATGACAGCAAACTAAACTAGCAACATAGGTAGTAATAAATGAACATATACAGTAAATAATATCCCCACATATACCAACATAATAGCACCACCAACTACTTGTTCCCTGCTAAAGGAACAATGTTATTGCATCTGAGTGGGCCCCCTCAAACTATAGATCCCATAGCAGTCGCTATGGTTGCTATTGTTATAGTTACAGGGTGTTCCCACCCTGCTGTTTCACAGAGCCACAGGCAACAGGTGGGTCTATAGCAGTGATTAGCATAACAGCTCTGCTATACCTAGCAGATTTTATTAGAGTGACATGACTACTGGAGGTTTGTACATAGAAGTGTACAAAGCAACAGAGCTCTAAGGTTTGACAACCTTACAAAGCTTCTGTGCTGGAGATAAGACTCAGCAGGGAGTGACTTACCATGGTCGAAACAACTGAGTGACAGCAACTTGATCAATGACAGATAAGAGAGCGGGAAGAGGTGTGGAGAGATGGTCCTTAACCAGAAAAGCTTGAAGAGGAGATAAAAATCTTCTTTATCTTCTGACCTAAGCAAAATCAACAGAACACTGTATTTAGTTACCCTTCCCTACATATTAACCCTTTACCGACATTAGATGTATGTTTATGTCCTAATGCCAGGAAGAGGCTTTGTAGTGGGATCACAGCTACATAGCTGCCGAGTGTTAGCTGCTAACTGCAGCTAACACTCGGCATTTATAGCACGCTGTTTAACCCCTTAGATCAATGAGAAATGGTACCACACACACCTTTCATCACTATGATAGGGACAACCACGACAAAATTACAGGGCCCAGACTGCTTGACATGGCATCTGGAAGCTTTGTGAAGGCCTCCATTGTTGACATGTTTTTGATTTTGCTACTTGCAGCCAGGCAAGAAGTAGTAAAACCGCTATCTTTGTATACCCTAATACATTGTATTACATAGTGGTTTCTGATCATTCTCAATATTAAAGTAAAAAAAAAAGTTATAAAGTTTAAAAACAATAAAAAAATTCAAAGTTCAAATCACCGCTCTTTTACAAATAAAAATGTATCCTGTATGCTGAAAACCTGAAAGATTTGAAAAAAAAAACTCCGATTTTTTTGGTCATTTCATGTTCCATAAAAATTGGAATAAATGTAATTTATAAAGTTGCATGTATTCCAAACTGGTAGCAATAAAAAGTTTTGTGTTAGTGCAAAAAAGTTATTGGTTGCAGAAAATGGCGCTGCAGCGGAAATTTCAAGAATAGAAAATATTTGGAATTTTTTTACGGTACCAAATCATAATGGAAATCCTACATGTTTGCATTGCAAACAGATAACACATTATTTTTCATGGAGATTGAACACCGTAAAAGCAAAACACCTGCAAACATGGCGCAAGTACGTTATTATTTCACGTTTTTCCCCACTTAGAATTTTTTGCGGTTTCCCGGTATATTCTATGGAACATAATTAGAAAGTACATCTTGTCCCGCAAAATAAAAGCCCTCATGTGTCTATGTAGATGAAAAAATAAAAAAGTTATGGCTCTGGGAAGGCAAGGAGGGAAAAACGAATGTGAAAAAAAAGGCCTCAGCGTTAAAAGCTTATCATTGTGGTAAGAGCACCCTTTAAATACTTTTCAGGAAATAGTGTATGAATTTGATATATTTGTTGATAATACTTTTCATACAGCATATACAGTATTTTACTTACAATAGATCTAATCACAGTTAATACCATAAAATACTACAATTAAAAGAAAACCTTTATTTCATAAAGGGCAATATGGCTTTTATATAGTTTAATGAAAGCAGAACTCAAGCCAGCTGATGTTTGTTACCCATATGCAAAATCCCGGAGATCTGTGTTATTTTTACATGCCCTATACTTCTTACCATATGCCAGCAAAGATAATAAGGGTCCTGGGAGCTTCCTGTAAGAATGGAGGATGGAAATGTATAATGTAATGTAATTGTTAACAATGTGTATACTAAATATGTACATGATACATGATAGCGCTAATGGAAAAGCAGGAAACATTAGAACCTACAAACGTGTCACAGGGTGTCAAAAACAACTTTTTATTCACTACTGTACACAGCTACTTTTAGCTGGAATAATGTGCTACATGAATCAACATATCTACTTAGGATAATGCTCCTTTCCCACTGTGATACTATTACAGAAAAGTATGATACGCAGCTCTTATAAAGCTAATCTTCTGTTCAAGTGCCCCAAATGATCTTGATTCATAGTATATTCACAAGTACAGCATGCATATAACATTCATGAGACAGAACTGATAGACATTCATCTATCTCACAAGAGGGTTTACCCAACGGATAGGTCTGTATTGTGATTTAAATAATTACTTGACATACCATACAACATGACCTATGAGCTAGCTGTAAGCACTCAGAGTATAAGGTTAATGCATTGTGTACTGTTTCCAATGTATGAAGGTCATAGTATCACATATCAATAGATGTCTGAATAAATCACTAGTGTTAGTCTTTAGGTTGTTTACTTTAGCCAAGTTACTACACATTACAATACCTGATTCTTACTAAAGTGACAACATGACATAGTTGCCATTACAGCTACCATAACGTTTATCACCCAGCTTCTCCAGACTTATCCTCTGATATTCAGTATACTCTCCTCACTCCAAAAGAAAGACACATTGCCAATCATTGCAGTAAGAAACTGGATGACGGCTATCTTCACTTTCAGGAAAGGTAGAAAGCAAGCATTTCGAACCGAATATAATTTTTAAAGGGGTTGTATCGTTTGAAGTTTTCGTGCTCTTCAGCTAATTCTATGAGATTGAATTTGAAATCCAGGGGCGACTGTCTCCTCTCAACAGGCTGTCTCTCCTCTCAGCAGGCGTGTCTCTCCTCTCAGCAGGCGTGTCTCTTCTCACTGAAGAGAGTGGGACATCATCATTCTGTATTGGCAGTAGAAGGGGAAGGTTGTCTGGACAGAATAGATCTGCAGCCTCCTGCAGTGTTCTCTTGTGTCTGCAGAGCCTTCACCTCCAGGGTGCACAAGCTACTTGCTGTGCTATAAACAGTTCTACACACAGCCTGAACTGATGAAACACAAGTGAGGATGCACACTGCCCCACCCCCCCTCTGTTATCAGGGAGGAGACTGTGTGACTGTGTTATGTGGGGATCTATGAGTTAAACAGTCAGTAATTAGTCAGATAGTTCACATTAGAGCTGGGAGATGAGTATACAGCCAGCAGCCCTCTCACATAGCTGGCTTTACTTTCGGTTTTAACAGCTCAGAGGGGAGTGTGCACAGAGTGTGCAGGCAGTCAATCAGAGCACAGGGGACATGTCTTGAGCATTTCCTGTCTGGGGGCGTATCCCAACAGGCTGAATGAAATGTTAGTCAGCCAATCAAAGTGCAGGGGGTGTGTCCAGGACAGAATCTGCCTGGGGGTGTGTCCCGACTAGCCAATCGCAGAAAAGGGGGTGTCCCGACTAGCAGCAACAGAAATAGAAAACAGATGCACAGAAAAGCTCATATCCACTAAACCAAGTGACTTAGGTAATGCAACCCAATTATAAACTTGCTTATTTTTACTGTTCCCATAATCTGAGATATGATCTTTGTAGCGAGAAAACCCCTTTAACAGCTTCATTGAAGACAACTGAAGGACTGATATTCATCTGCTAATTTCGGTGTTTTGAGTGATAACATTCTTTCAAGATTTCCTTCTTAATTTTCTTTTATCTTCAATAACTCTGAAGGATGGAGCTACACTTAAAACAACTACAGCTTCAAGACCTATTATTGGTAGACAATCGGCCTAACAACATTTGTCTGCATTTGTTTTTATTAATTCATTTTTTAAACCATTCACATTTCACACTAAATAACCCATTAGATTTATTTTACAGATTATTACAGTCATGTAGATACATGTATGATTTTTGGCACCCAGGCATCATTTTTTTTGCGCGCATTAGTAGCGTAGCTGAGATTGATATCAATGGGACGTCAGTGGCTGCAGCAGTCACGTACCATTAGATAACATCACTGGAAGGCTTACTTATGAATGGTGATATCAGCCAATGACATGTGACTGCTGCAGCCAATCAGAGGCTGCAGTGGTGAATTTCCATTGGAATCAAAACTGAATAAAAATGGAAGACCAACAGAGTGTGAGGATATGTTTTTTAATTTTCAATGAGCAACTGTACGCTAAAAACGGAATAAAATTTTTAACTGGACAGTCCCTTTTTACAATTTTACAGTAAAGCCTAATGCACACAAATGTTTTTGTAGTCCGCATCATATGACTATTTTATACAGAACCCAAAGACTTATATTCAGTGTCGGGCTGATATGCCTGGGGCCCAACAGTAAAGCTGATGCACGGGACCCAACAGTGGAGGTGATTTTTGGGGCCCATTAGTGGAGTTGATTCTTGGAGCCCATTCTACAGCTACTATGCAAGACTGTACGGGACTATTGTACTTTGCCTCCTACTTTCTGCCTCTTTTCTTCTTTATTTTTCTCTTAAAGGGATCCCAACATACCCAGAGGCCCACTGGGGGTTTCCCCTACTCCCCTCTAGGCCAGTTTGAGCTTGCTTATTTTACTCCATCATCTACTTAAATGTACCTAACATTACACAGTGTTGGATCTAGGGCAGAATATAGTGCATTACAGTAGTATCATACATTTTGGATATACATTTGAACTTGAATTAGAGACCTGCTGTGAAACACTTTCTATGGTCACTCTCACTGACATCTTTGTACGCCTTCCATATTGCTTATTATTGAGGTACTTTGTGGGAGAATAAAGCACCTCACAGAGGCAACATATAGCAACATTCAAAGTGCCTACTGGCCCAGACCATAGAAGAAAAAAAACTTTATGGCTTTACTGATTTCAAAAACCTTGTTTCTTAAACCAAGATCATGGATCATTCAGACTAGAATATTGAATAAATGTAGAATCTATTTATAAAGGATCTGAGGAACCCTCCATAAAAGGAGCTTGAAACACTGGAGCTACTGCTGCACTAATAATAGTGCTTTTAGATTTTTTTTTCCTTTCTCCATTGACTGTCTATGTGATAAGCCTATGAACTTTCAAGGAGGGAGACACCACTGCTCAGTTCTCAAGAAATGAAATGAGTTATGCAGAAGCATCCGCTAAATGCTGCCAGCTCCATTTTTCAGAGAAACTCAGACGTCAAAGTTATAGATGTACATACTTACACAAAGAAAATGTACATTGTATACATACAGTGGGGAAAATAAGTATTTGATACACTGCCGATTTTGCAAGTGTATCAAATCTAAATGAATCTAAAAATAATCCAGAAAATCACATTGTATGATTTTTAAATAATTAATTTGCATTTTATTGTATGAAATAAGTATTTGATCAACCACCAAGAATTCTGTCTCTTACAGACATGTTAGTTTTTCTTTAAGTCGTCCTTTTACTCTGCCCTCATTACCTGCAATTGTTTGAACTTGTTACCTGTATAAAAGACACCTGACAACACACTCAATCAATCCCACTCCAACCTCTCCACCATGGCCAAGACCAAAGAGCTGTCTAAGGACACCAGGGACAAAATTTTAGACCTACCCATGGCTGGGATGGGATACATGACAATAGGCAAGCTGATGGTTGAGGAGGCAACAATTGTTGATGCAATAGAAAATGGAAGAACCACAAGATGACTTTGAATCTTTCTCAGTCTGGGGCTCCATGCAAGATCTCGCCTCATGGGATAAGGATGCTTCTGAGAAAGGTCAGGAATCAGCCCAGAACTACATGAGAAGACCTGGTCAATGACAAGAATAGAGCTGGGACCACAGTCACAAAGATTACCATTACTTCTCCATGTTCTTCATAGTCCTTGCCATTCTTTATTCTTTTTTTCCTGTTTTGTTCTTTTTCTTTTGATGCTCAGGACTGCTCTCCAGTAAAAGAAACTTTGTAGATAGCATTTCGATCCATGCTACCTTTACCATATGATTATTGGACAATGATCAGATTTGATTTAAAACTATTTGTTGCCCAATAAACACAAACAAAAGCAACTGTTGCAATCGGCTCACCTGCAATCACGCTCTCAGTAGCTGCACGGATCAAGAGGCTGTGAAGCAAAACTCCCTCTTCTCAATAGAAATCCTTTAAACCACGGAGTTCCAGCAGCTGTGATGTGTATCCAAGGTTTAGTAAGTAATGTTTAATCCTTGTTGAGAACTTCACTGCAGCTTTATTTTCAAACATATTTAAAGCATATCATAGCTAATACATCGTGGTGTGGCGTTCACCAGCAAAACACCGACGCGTTTCGGGAGGCATGTCCCTTAGTCCTGGTGTGACGTAAGCGATGTCTCACATCTATTTACATATCTAGTATCCATTACCACAACACGTAAAAAATAATCTTTATCTTAAAAACAATATTGAGGGGGAAAAACACTACCACTTTGATGTGATGGTTTACACTAGAATTATTATACAAATATATAGAGATTCCTCCTTTTAATAGTGGAACATGAATCCTGTCTCCTTTTTCAGTCCTGCCGGAAACCTGGTGTTCAGTCTGAACATCCACCAGGCTTCCCTTGACAGAAACTTGCGCTTCATGTCACCCCCCCATGGTTTGATCCCACAAATTTCTATACCACTGCAATTAAAACTATTTACATTACCCAAATGTTTTTCTGCAAAATGGCGCGATGCCATTGAGACATTAATACCATATGATTATTGGACAATGATCAGATTTGATTTAAAACTATTTGTTGCCCAATCTTCCAGTTGTTTACTCTGTCTGACCCTGAACTATGTATCTTACAATACTTTAAAATTTGGTTTATTACCTTCTCCAATTGCAGGCAATTATTCTTCTTTAAATTAGTAATCGTAAGAGCATCTGTACCATTTGTATGAGCTTATTCTTAGCCATTTGTGGACTACCCATTGATTATAAATGTACAGTAAGTGGCTCTGCAAGAATGTTGCAGAACATCCTTGCAGAGTCTACAGCTAAATGAGAAAAGGCAGATATTTTTTTATTACTATACCTGCTTTCCCAATCTTGGTATACATGGATCTCAATGAGCCCAGTGCATACACTGTGGCATGCAGCCTTTAGGCTTACTACCTCTATTTCCGACGATCACATGATCACCAGGGCCATTAAACTGCAGGAGCTGCTGGGCCTTAAAGGGCCCAGATTAGCTCTACAGTCAGTGTTGAGGGCTCTATTACCCTGTGACTGCTATAGCTGGGGCTCATATCTCAGCCCGGTACAAGAAAGTGTTATAATTTCAAACCCACATGTACTAAAAGAAACAAAAACAATCCTGATCATGAACAGGGGTATAGGATCCGGTCATGAAGTTTTTAATGGATCCTTTTTTTGGCCCTTTTTTCTTATTCACAGAAAAAAACTTTGAATATGAAGAAATGCATTTTAAAATGTAACATGTCTTTATAGCATTTTTAATCACTGTTTTGTTGGCATTTTAAAAGTCCTATAGAAGAGTCTATGGAGAAAAAATCGCCATATTCACCTCATACTAAGTTTTCAACAAAAACACCACAAGCAAAATACAGTGTAGATAGTGCACAGTATAACTTACTATAGATTCTAAACAGTTTTTAAGAAGACATGAAATGTGGTGAGTATTAAAGAAAAATAACGCTGAGTATGTAAATTGCTTTATGAGTACTATAAAATTAAGTAAAGAAATATGTAAACTATAACAACATAGCTGGAAGAGAATGACCTCCATGTTGGAACTGATTTGGTATTAATCCATTAAGCATAATTTATTACAATAATTGGAAGCCGAATCAAAACAGGTTTATTTAAAAGCATTATTTTCTGAAAAGGTCAGTCCGCTACGTTTTATTGGCAATTACTGACTAATGTTGTACATAATATTCTTTTAATATCATTTCTTGATTACCTAATTGAAATGAGCTCTGCTTTAGGCACATTACAGCCTTGTACATCACTGAATAGATTAAAATAAATTTACTGTAAAACAATGCATTCATTTAATGAAATCTGATTTGTAGATTTATGTAAATGTAGCAGATGTAAATGTAATGCCCACTGTTATCAGAGAGCTGAGAGAACAAAGCTAGATCTCTATGAAATGGCTGCAGTAGCTCTATTCCACAAAGTGTTATCACCCTGACATATGTACAGTATTGATTTTATTCTGTTCTAGCATGCTAAGTATCTGTGAAATGTTTTTGACTTTTCTGCTGGATAATTGTTACTCAGTCATCCCATTTTTCAGCACATTGAAAAGCATATAACTCCAATACATATGGGTACAGACATATGTCTTTTAAAACCACCACTACACAAAGAATCAATACATTATAGTGTATTACAGGAGTACCAACGCGTGGATGAACAATTACGTTGTGAACTATCGTCATCCGGGTCCGATAGTCCGACATCGGCAATGTATCAATAAGGATATAACCGATAGCCGATAATAGATTATTGCCGAAGACCATTAAAGTCTATGGGGAGTACTGAACAACACGCTTCATTCTTACACCCAAACAGGGCTGGAAGAAGCTGGAATTTAACATCTAGCAACAGTCAAATGGATAACGTGCTACACTTTAGGCACACTACTTAGGTTTATAAAAGCCACAGGAAAAAAACTCACAGACCATTCACTATCCCTGGTCTTGTTACCACAGCCTGACCCTTAAAACCTGCAATCACCCAAAATTTAGAAAAGTGCCATAGAGGCAGCGTATGAGTTTGAACCTTCATTATACTTGAAACTGGACCATTGAATATCCCTGTCCCCTGGAACGCAGCAAGAGCCTCGCAAACCTGCATTGGACCCCCAGATTTAAAAGTGCCGCCGGAAAAAAAGAGTCTTTCCAACGCACATTTTAGTTGAACTGGACATTAACTATATCTTCCTTTAAAACCGCAGAATGACCCAGCTAAACCTGTCCCTGATCCACAGATTAAAAAGTGCTAGGTGAAAAGGAGGTCCTTTGAACCACCATTTTTTAGTTGAACTGGACTATTGTCTATACCTTTTCTGGTACCACAGTATGACCATTAAACCGTGTCTGACCCACAGATAAAAAGTGTCGGTAAAACGGAGTCCCTTTTATGAACCTCCAGATTTTAAGTTGAAACTGGACAATGAGCGTATACCCGTTTCACTGGTCCGACTAGCATGAGCACCAAACCTGCAATGAGGCTCCAGATTTAAAAAGTGCCTTGAAAAAGGGAGTCTTTCTTCAACCACCATTTTAGTTTGAACCTGGACAATGACTAGATTATGGTTCCGGGCACAGCATGAGCCCCAAAACTCGATTAGGGGAAAAACCCTCAGTTTTAAAAAGTGCCGGGTGATAAAAGGAGTCCTTTTTCAAACCAACCATTTTAGTTAGAACCTGGACTTTGACTATATCCTGTCCTCTTGGCCACAGCATGAGACCCCAAACTGCATGAACCCCCAAATTTTAAAAAGTGCCCCTGGAAAAAGGAGTCTTTCTTGAACCACCATTTTTATGTTGAACTTGGACATTGACCTATTATATCTGTTCCTGGGCCGAAACAGCAGATGAAGCCCCGCTAACCTTCATGAACCCCAGATATTTAAAAGAGCCCGAAAAAAGGATTCCTTTAACCACCATTTTAGATTGACAAGACATTGACTATATCTGACCTGGGCCACAGCATGAGCCCCAAACCTGCATGACCCCAGATTTTAAAAAAGTCCGTAAAAGAGGAGTCTTTGAACCAGCCGATTTGAAGTAAGGCGTTGCCACGACCGCAGCCGTATTTTAGTGCCCGGTTTGACCGGCTACTTCCCTTCTTTCTCCTCTAGATGGCATCAGAAACTGTCCTTCAGAGGCAGGACAAAATCATCCTCTTTGGCCTCTTATCTTTTAAACATGCCCTTCTGGACCCAACCACATTTTATCATCAAAGAGGTCATCAAGAAAATGGAATTTTATCCACGTGGATGGGTACACCGAGTTGACATTTGGGGGCTGCCTTCCCGCATCTGTTGGACGGATGATGATGAAGCCTGATGATCGACATTTGTGACTGGTGAACTGGGAGGACGAGGAGGTACGACTGCTGGATGCAGGTGTGCATTATATGACTGAAGAACAATTGGCGACGCTGTTCGTTACTGAGATTCACAGGTGCCCTGTAGACCCAGCGATGACAGGCTGACGGTCTGCAAACCTGTGACCGATGCCACTGGTCACTGCGAGTGTTTGCCAGCCACTGAAGGAGCACCTTCCTCGTACCTCTACCTCCATATGTTCCCTACCCACTTCATTTTCTCGCTTATCCCAACCTGCATAATTCGCTCATGGTTCAGTTAAAAGATAACAATTTGGAGAATGGGTATGGAAAGGTTTTTTGGAACGTTCTCTTTATTAAAAGACGGCAAAAAAATCACAGCTATTCTCAAATCCCTCAATCAAAACAAAATTGTGCTGTATTTGAAAATTTAACTGCAAGGTGGCTCTATCAACAAAACTTCCTGTGCCAAATTGGAAAAAAAACACGTATCGGAAATGTATACGGATAGATAAAAAGGTATTTTTGGCAACCTATCAATTCAACCTGTGGTGACTAACAAAATTGCTTGGATTCAAAGTTTAACTGCAAGGAGTGCTCTGATCAACAAAGCTGGACTGTGCAAAGTGAAAAACACGTATCTGAAATGTATATGGACTTGGTATAAATAAAAAGTATGTTTTGTGTGCACCAATCAATTTCAACGCTGTGGTGACTTACAAAATTGCTGGATTCAATTTAACTGCAAGGTGGTCTATAAACAAAGCTGGACATGGCAAAATTGAAAAAGAACACCTATCTGACATGAATACTGAAAATAAAAGTGGAGTATTGCACCTAACTAATAGACCTGCAGTTACTAGAAAAGATCTGTATCCTAATATAAGTTCAGGCTGCCCAATATCCAAGTAATATTTCAACAGAAACTGTTAATAATAAAGCTATTCCCAATGCACTGTCTACACAAAGTCTGGGTGCACAATATCCAGTATTCTTTAAAGAGCTCGTCTGTGTTCGCCCACGGGCCCTCCCCCCCACCCCCGGTTTCCCCGCTGTGACTTTACAGCGGTAGATGCTCCTTTAAAATTCTCTGCCTAATTCCTAAAATCTGAAAAAATCTCTGATCTAACTAAGTACTTAGGATGACAGATCAAAGTAGAGGTGTCTCTGTGAAAAATTAGAATAATTTCGCTGAGCTGTTTGCACTGAGGCAGAGCGCACGTACTCCTGCTTTGAGATACTGACAAACATGATAAATGAAAGGAAGGGCGGGTTCTTATTTTAAAAGGAGGTCATGTGATTTTTTCAGCCAATCGCAACCATACACATCCCAGCATGTCGGTCGCAACAACATCTCACCCTGCTAGATTCTATTAGCTGATTTGCTGGCCGGCAAAATGAGAGGTAGCGGCGAAAATGGAGCGTTATTAATAGATATGCAAGATTTTACCTAAATTAAACGCGTTATCTAAAAAATCCGATCAATGTAAATACCGTTGCGATTTCAACTTTGTCGATAATAATCGCTCAACACTAGTACCACGCCATTTATATTTATAGCCCTTTTGGAAACATTGGCTACACCAGAAAAGGATTATGACTGGCACGAGCCTTTTTGATACATACTTATAAAAAAGACACATGTCCATTAAGTTCAACCAAGGGCTGAGCTTGGTTGAACTTACATTGACATGAAAATCATGTCAATGTAATTTAGGGGTAAAGGCAATTTTACGACTTTGTTTCTATACTTCTACACAAGTGTTAATATATATTTTAAGAGTATTTGCCTACGCCTTTTTAAGCCCTTGCCTGTTCCTGCAGTGACTGGCTCTTGGGGCGGCTATTCCACAGATGCACAGTTCTTATGTTAAAAAAGGCTTGAGACTAAACCCTATTTCAGTAATGAACTCATCGTCTTTTGAGTGGGTTGACCTAACTGGTCTATAGTTACTTGGGTAAAACATAGAGCCCATTCTACTGGCACTATACCAGTCACCATAGAATCTTCAATTATTAAATACAGGTGCACAGAAATAACTAAGCTGGGCTCTTTAAGATTTCTTGGAACCTTGTTCACCATTCACTTATTTAGTTAAGCTCAGACCTTTTCTACATTCAGTCAATAGTATATTAGATGTATTAACCACAATGGCCCTGCCTACATCAGCAATTTATTATTATTATTATTATTATTATTATCATTTATTTTGGAGCGCCCTTGATTCCAGGGCGCTGTACATTTCAGGCGGGTACATAAAAAACATTGGTCAAACAATTACAAAGTGACAATAAGAGACAAACAACTGGTCCAGAGGGAAAGAGGTCCCTGCCCGCGAGGGCTTACAATCTACAGGGGAGGGGTGAAGAGACAGAAGGTGAGGGGCAGACATGTTTGTGGGGAGGGGCAGTGCAACCCGGTTAATGTTGGTTATAGGCAATCCTGAAGAGGTAGGTTTTCAGGTTTACGTTTGAAGCCGGTGAGAGACGGGGAGAGTCTGATGTGTTGGGGCAGTGAGTTCCAGAGTGTGGGGGAAGCACGAGAGATGTCTTGGAGACGGTTATGTGAGGAGGTGATAAGAGGAGAGCAGAGGAGAAGGTCCTGTGAGGAGCGGAGGTTGCGTGAGGGGAGGTATTTAGAGATTAAGGCAGAGATGTATGAAGGGGAGAGGTTATGGAGAGCCTTGTAGGTCGAAGTTGTTAGCTTGAACTGGATTCGCTGGGCAATGGTAGCCAGTGAAGGGATCGGCAGAGGGGAGAGGCAGGGGTAGTAGCGAGGAGAGAGGTGAATCAGAGGGCAGCAGAGTTAAGGATAGTTTGGAAGGGGAGCGAGGGTGCTAGCTGGGAGGCCGCAGAGGAGGATGTTGCAGTAGTCGAGGCGGGAGATGACGAGGGCATGGACAAGCATTTTTGTGCTTTCAGAGTTAAGAAATGAGCGGATTCGGGAAATATTTTTTAGGTGGAGGTGACAAGCAGAGGTGAGGGTTTGGATGTGTGGTTTGAAGGACAGATTGGAGTCAAAGATTATCCCAAGGCAGCGGACCTGTGGTGCTGGTGAGAGAGTGTAGCCATTAACAGTGATAGAGAGATCGGGTGGAGAGATGGAGTGGGACGGTGGGAAGATAATGAATTCAGTTTTCTCCACGTTTAGTTTTAGGAGACGGGAGGAAAAGAAGGAGGAAATGGAGGACAGGCAGTCAGGGATCCGGGAGAGAAGAGAGGCGACATCTGGGCCGGAGATGTAGAGTTGGGTGTCATCTGCATACAGGTGGTATTGAAAGCCGTGTGAAGCTATGAGCTGACCCAGACCAAGAGTGTAGATAGAGAAGAGTAGTGGGCCCAGGACCTACAGAGAGAGAGGCGAGAGGAGGAGGTGCAGCGAGAATGAGAGACGCTGAAAGTCCGATCAGTGAGGTACGAGGAGATCCAGGAAAGAGCCAAGTCCGTGATGCCGAGGGAGGAGAGGATGCGTAGCAGGAGGGAATGGTCGACAGTGTCAAAGGCAGAGGAAAGGTCTAGGAGGAGAAGCACAGAGTAGTGGCAATGGCCCCCAACTACATTGTTGTCGATATTAGTCTGCGACTTATCCCTCATTGTGTGGTTTCCAAATCAATATAAATATATATGCACCTACATTGATGAAGAATAACAATTGACATGAAGTAATGTCAAAAGAAAATCTTTGAGTTGATTATTGTGTATACAAGTTTTTATACAAGCTGATCTTAAAGGGACCGTGTCATCAAAAAATGACTTATTGTTTAACTCACATTTTTCTGTTTAGGCTATGTTCACACGGCTTATTCACGGCGTAATTGCGGGACGAATTTCGCCCGCAATTACGCCGTGTGCTCCGGAGCAGGGGCAGGGCAGTATGGCCGGCAGCTCGCCGGCCCCATAGACATTCATTATTCACGGCGCGTATACCGCCATCTCCTCTCCCCGCTCGCGAAATACAGCGAGCAGGGAGAGGAGACGGAATCCATAGTTCTCTATGAGAACTGTGGATTACCGTAATGACTGGGACGGATTTCACCCGTAATTTGCGCAGTACGGCGCAATTACGGGCTGAAATCCGTCCCAAAATAAGGTCGTGTGAACATAGCCTTAGGGTTTTTTTATTTTCCATATACTTAATTTATTTATTTTTTACTCTTGAGTCCTGCAGTTTTCACTTTGGCCACTAGGCCTAATAATATAAAAAATAGAGCTCAGCTGCATAAACCGATAATCCTAGTGGAGAATTGTATATATAGTGCATGGCAACTATGACCTGTATCATGGTCAATAATAAAGCCAATTATTAGGCCTAATGATTAGTGTTGAGCGATTATTATCGACAAAGTTGAAATCGGCAAGGTTTTTATGGTGATCGAAATTTTTTAGATCATGCGATAATTAAGGCTAAAATCTGTGCATCATCTATTAAGATCACGCCCATTTTCGGCGCTTCCTGTAATTTTGGCGCCAGCAAACCAGATTACAGAATAGAGCAGGGTGAGATGTGTGTGCGACTCATGACTGGGATGTGTATGGTTGCGATTGGCTGGAAAAATCACATGACCTCATTTTACATAGAACAGCGTTTCCGTTCAGCATCAGTGTCTCTCAGCGTCTCAGAGCAGAAGGACATGCGCTCTGCTTGTGTCCAACGCTCAGCGAAATTATTTATTCTTCACAGAGAAACCTCTACTATTAGCTGTGATCCTTACAATTTAGTTAGATTAGAGATGGAAGATTTTATATAGTTAGGTAGAGAATTTTAAAGAAGCATCTACCGCTGTAAGTCACGGGGGGGGGGGGAGCAAGGGGGGACCCCCGCGGGCGAACACAACAAGCTCTATAAAGAATACTGGATAAAGTTCACCAAGACTTAGTGTAGACATTGCAATAGCTTTATTATTAACAGTTTTCTATTGAAATATTTCCTGGATATGGATGCCTGAACTATAGATACACATCTTTTTGATAACTGCAGGTCTTCATTGTTAGGTGCAAAAACTCACTTTTATTATCAGTATATACATTTCAGATAGTGTTTTTTTCCAATTTTGCCCATTCACCTTTGTTGATAATCACCTTGTACTTAAATTAGAATCCGCAAGTCAGCACAGGTGTTGATAGGTACCAAAAATACCTTGTAATATCCGAATAAATTTCAGATACGTGTTTTTTTGACTTTGGCGCACTAGCCAGCATTGTGTTCATTGAGGCACTTACCTAAATTTGAATACAGCAAATTTGTAGTCACCACAGGTGAATTGATAGGTGCCAAAAAATACCTTTTATATTATCCGAATACATTTCAGATACGTGTTTTTTCCCTTTGCCGCACTACAGCTTTGTTCATTGAGGCACCTTGCACTTAAATGTGAATACTGCAATTTTTTAGTCACCACAGGTGAATTGATAGGTGCCAAAAAATACCTTTTATTATCCGAATACATTTCAGATACGTGTTTTTTTACTTTGGCGCACTACAGCTTTGTTCATTGACGCAGCTTGCACGTAAATCTTAAAACAGCAATTTTATAGTCACCACAGGTGAATTGAAAGGTGCAAAAAAATACCGTGTATTATACGAAAACATAACAGATACGTGTTTTTTGCACTTTTGCCCAGTCCAGATTTGTTGCAGTTAAATTTGAATCCAGCAATTTTGTTTTGATTAGAGGGATTTGAGAATAGCTGTGATTTGCCGTCTTTTAATAAAAGACTTTCCAAAACTACTCCATACCTTCTCAAATTTTTATATTTCTGAACATGGAGCGAAATGCAGGTGGTAAGCGAGCAAAGAGGGGGGTAGTACATGGAGGTAGAGGTACGAGAGAAGGTGCTCCTTCCAGTGCTAGCGACAACACGCATGCCAGCGGATCGTCAGTTGCAGGACCGTCAGGCCTGTCATCGCTGGGTCAGGGCCCTGTGAATCTCAGTAACGAACAGCGTCGCCAATCTGTTCTTCAGTGGTTAATGCAACCTGCATCCAGCAGTCTTACCTCCTCGTCCTCCTAGTCACGGCCACAAATCTGGGGCTCATGCTGTGGCCCAGGACAGGTATAGTCAATGTCCAGTTCAACTAAAATGGTGGTTGAAAGACTCCTTTTTCCGGCACTTTTTAATCTGGGGTTCAGACAGGTTTAATGGCTACTAGGCCAGGCAGGTATATCATGTCCAGTTCAATTTAAAAGGTGGTTGAAAGACCCTTTATCCAGCCTTTTTAACTGTGGTCAGACGGGTTTTTAAGGGTCATGCTGCGGTCCAGGACAGGGTTTGTCAATGTCCAGTTCAACTAAAATGGTGGTTGAAAGACTCTCTTTTCCGGCACTTTTTAATCTGGGGTCATGAAGGTTTTTAGGGTCATGCTGCGTTCCAGGACAGAGATATTCAATGTCCAGTTCAAGTAAAATGATGATTCAAATAATACTGCCTTCTGGAACTTTTTAATTTGTGGGTGATGCAGGTTTAAGGGTCATGCTGTGGTACAAGACAGGGATAGTGAATGGTGTGTATTTTTTTTCTGTGGCTTTTATAGCCTAAGTGTTGTGCCTAAGATGTAGCAGGTATCCATTGATACTGTTGTGGCTGTTAATTCCAGCTTCTCCAGCCCTGTTTGGGTGTAAGAATGAAGGTGTTGTTGCTCTCCCATAGACTTTAATGATCATCGGAGATGATCGACTATCGACTATCGAAAAACCTTATCGATGATGGCCGACTATCGACTATCGCCCGATGTCGATAGCCAACGTAATCGCTCAACACTACTAATGATAGTCTGACACTTTCTGTTCTTTAGAGAAAGATTTTCAGTAGTCTGCTCATTATCAGTACAAGCAGGGTTACATTGAAGGGTAACACCAATGTGTAACACCTATGTACATGAAGCTGCTGTAAAACAACTATCTAAATGCTGTTAAAAGCAGGGCCGGCAAAAAAGTGGTCCCCACAATCATATATAGACAACCACATGGAGAAATCTACAATCAGAAAATAAAAATGTCTAAGAAGAAAATAATATGTATGAGTGTCTGATTTTAATAAGTAAAAAACAAATTAGCAACAGATTCCCTTTAAGGTGTGACAATATTGAATACATCATCATTAATTCACTTTAATTGGTTACTGTTAATCAACATACTTCTACGCAAGTAGTAACTTTTACCATATCTTAGTTTTAGTTACACTGATGCCTGTTAGGTAGTACATGATCTAGCACAGCAGTCTTTATTAATATTTTGGTTAAAATGTAAGAAAAAACAACTTGTCTGGAGGAGCAATCTGACACGTACAAGAAGATTCTGAGAAATTTATGTAAATAATGGTACAATTCAGTACATTCCATTACATGTTTTAGTTTTCCCCGGGCCATCATACAAAAACAAAAAAAAACATTTATTACATACTTACTATAATTACAGATTAGGAAAGGTCAGCAGCAAATTCCTAAATGCTAGAATCCATTTAGTAGCTCTTCCTTCTTTTCATCGTCAGTGACCAACTCCCCATTATGTTATTTGGAGGTCCTACAAGCTCTGAACTTTTTTGTGTGTTTATTTGGGGGATTTGTTTTGCTATTATTCGCTATCTGTCTTTCAATTTGTCTTTTAGCTGAATTTATTACCTCCTTTTTAAGTACTTATAACTTTAGGAACCTGATTAAATTCAGACATTATTTGTAGATTGATAGGTAACCTTCACATCTATGCTAGACAAGGACATTAATTGTATGATATACCCAGAGTTATTGCCTGTTGGAAAACATTTTCTTGCCTATATTGGACTCTAATGAAAGTGCATAGGAAAATGGTTATGAAAATTCCAGGATCCTCATTCACTTGTGTTAGCTTGTGTCTTAGGGTATGTTCACACAATATATTGTGGCACATACCTGTGCACACAGCAATATCTCTGCTGTTTAAAGTATGCACAGGCCAATGCGTACTTTCAACAGCGCAATGCCTCCTATTCGTTTTGTCTTCTCCCGCACGTAATTGTCTGAAAGAAGTGACATTTCACTTCTTCTTATGGGTGCACAGTACGTACCAGAGAATATTTATGTTTAACATAGCACTCAACGAGTGCTATGATTTTACTTTGCGGGGTGTACTTCAGGTACATTTCAATGCAATTATGTGCCAAAGTATGACCCGCAGATACATCGTGTGAACATCCCCTTAGTAACATCAAATTTTCATTTACCTGCAACTTCTGTGTCTGATTCATTAATTCATTGACTGATATGTAAAGTGCGCTATTATGAATGCATATCACACATCTCTTGCCTTACACTAATGTTCTGCAACACCTACATACTTTTTTTTAACTTTGGGCTACAACATCAAAAACAGACCTAAAAATGTTCCTCCACTAATATCTCTCCCACTCAATAGGCAGTTCATGGTCTCTCAACCTTGTCTTGAAAGCAGATGGAAGTACAAAAGGATAATGCAGTAAAACCAAAGCCACAGAGAAAAATGAGTTTTTACTTGCTCAACCCAGGGCTTCAGTGATAGCTACTTATTTAGAAGACCTTGGACTACCTATTGAGTGCAGAGATGTAGGTGAAGTTCTGCATCAGCTGCACAGCTGAAACATCTGAGATTAGGAGTGGACTGTCCCACAGGGGAATAGTAGTATGGTACTGAGTATGGTAGACGTGGAGTTGTTTTTTAACTGCACATGCATCCTCGGAAGAGGCAGAAAAGCAGAGATAGAGGCTGAATATAGGATGCATATACCGTGATTTACAGTATTTGTAGGGTGAGTCCCTCAAATAAACTCTAACAGTGGGTACAGAAACAACTGGTGTTTCCCTAGAATCAACTCTACCTGTGGGTCCTATGCATCCCAATCCGACACTACCTGAGATAAAAGTCAAGCCTATAGACAAATCTGTAAGTTTGCACTCAGTACTCTAGAAAGCTAATACTAAGCAGGCTTAAAGAAATATAAAGTGCAGCAATGTTATGTATTCATTATCTATGGACCACTGTGTCTTGAGTGCAGCATCTGCTACCACTTCAAAATACCATGATGGTCAATTAAAGAACATACACATAAAGGTGATTAAGTGTAGGAAAATAGCCAGAAATGATACTTATATATAAATCAGTCCTTTTGAGGTGACAGCTTCCAAGTCTTATATCCATGTTAAGTAATGCAGCAGCAAACAGCGGAGTTCACCTTGTCCATAAACTATTTTTTATCTTCCAGTAAGTTAAAACCCTTCATGTGTTAAGGGAACCCACTGAGCTGCACATGAAAAAAAACATCAAATCCACAGTTTTCAATGGATATGTCACTTTATATAAAATTATCTCCAATGCCGTAAATGTGTACACGTGTATGTGTAATTAGGGAAATATATGGCAGGTGTATAATCGCACAGAAATGACAGACAACTATTAAATTCCATATAATCCACTGCAGCATTATTACTTTCCAACACTTACATGAGAACTAATTAGGGCTCAGCCATAATCAATCTAACAAAAAGGAATGGTAAGGGCAAAAAGACCAGATAGATTAGGAAAAAAAGAAAGGAGATAGGAAAATCACCATGATCCAAATTAATGCTGAGGAACTAATATGGTAAAGGACCATACGCTATCAGAATGTGGAACACAAAACACTTAGGGCGACATGTATGTGCAGGGCTGTGCCAGATTTCTGGTGTACGTTGAGCCAAAAAGAATGAATGAACAGGTGCACTCCAAACTTTGGTGCGATAATTCCCTCCGTAATGCGCCAAAGACACTTTTTAGTGCGCCAAAGATTCAAGGCCTTCTGGGGACATCGCACCACATTCGTAGGATTAGACACATTTATGAATGTTGGACCCATTCTAGGTCAACAGTTTTGAAGAGCCGAACAAGTTTTAAAAGGGGTTTTGG